>JAAGKR010009674.1:0-25786 GCA_011419295.1 Clarias macrocephalus | reverse complement strand
TCTCTCTCTCTCTCTCTCTCTCTCTCTCAAGAAGAAGAAGAAAGAGTAGTATAAGCAGTGATTAAGGGGCCAAGCACTTTTCTTCCTCACCCCTTTGTAACAAAGGAAGACCTTAGGCCATTAGGACTTATGAGTGTTTATTCTCAGAAAGATACACTACTAAACCTGAACCATACTAAATCATACGTCAGAGCTGTTGCTCAGATATTGCCTCACTTCCTTTTTTCACTAGCCCTCCCAAGTTGCAGATAAACTCGAAGTTTGTATGAAAATATATCGCATGGAAGTTCTATCAGATTTGAACTTTGTGTATCATTACAGGCTTTTCTAAGTAAGCGTAAAGAAACTAGCAGTGTTGTTGCGGCTTAATTTTAATATCCAGTGAGCTAATGAACAGGAGTAAACTGCTGAAACTTGAAAATAAGAGTTTTAGAGTTTGTAAATGGTCTATTCTTTTTCCACCTAAATGTAGCATTCTTCCTCTCTGTCACGAAGGTGCAAATATAATTTTTTAAAAGAAGAAATATTGAGGAATAATGGAACGAAATGCTGAGATACTAAATGCACAGTAAAAGCTTTAATAAAAATCAGCTCTCAGTTTTAGCCTGCACCTTGCTGTAGCTGCACAAACTATTAAATGGGAACTATTATAAAATTTCAAGTTTTAGTCATTTTAAAGGCATCCAGATTCAGATTTCTGGTCTGTAAACAAAAATGTAAGAGCATTCCAGGTGTTTTATTTTTATCTATTTGTTTAGATATTGGCCAGGGTTTTAAAAAGTCATGTAGATTTGCCCTCTACTATGACCTCATAAGAAGAAGACCCCCTCCAGCTTATTGTTTAGCAGTGTGGTTTACTGACTCAGGTACGGCTCATTTATATAACACTGAAATGGCATGTGTGGAAGAGGAGTGAAATAGAGTTTGAAGTTTGAAATTTCCTTATCCAACTTTTTATCGGGAGCATTAACACATATTTTGAGGGATCTCTGGGACCTGTGCTGACATGTTAAGGAAATGTTGGACCTTTTAGAGTTGAATGTAATTGAACTAATGAAAATGTAAGTGGATATTTCCTCACACTTCCATAATTTGTGGATTCTGTTAAGCTGCTCTGCTGCATTGACGATTCAAAGCAGCACCTGAAATATAAAGTTCGGTCTAGATGTGCCACATGCAGCTTCAATTCTGGTATAAAATGGGCTTCATTTGCACGCCGATTGTTGTATATTGTTATAAAGTTACTTCAAGAGTCATTTTCACAATTTTACCGGAGATATTATATAATTGTCTCTTTTAAAAACTCACAAGCTCAGCACTTTTTCTCCCTCCATGCACACTTGCACGACTCTGTTTGTTATCAAAATACTGCCAGACACGTTTATGAGTAGATCTAAAGCATATCTTTTAGATCTATTTAACGGATACCTAAATAATGCTTTAAATGTTCAGATAATGATTTATTTTATTTTATTTTATTTGTTGCTGTGGTTACATTTGAAATAGTGTGACATTAGATAGATATTGCACTTTGAATATGAATGCACTTAGCACAGCTTTCAATATTCTTACATGAATTTGGTTTAAAGATTTCCGTAATCAGAGACAGAAAGACTTTATTATGGCCGAATAAATTAAAATGCAAACAAAGCAGTTTATTTCATGGTAAAACGTTCTTTGTATAGTATGTATACAAGCACTGTATACAGTATACAAATGGATTGTAATGCTAACTGATGATAGTGTTTCAGATGTTATATCTATTAAGTGATGAAAAATTTACCACACATTTAAAAAGAATATGACGGCTCAAAAGTACGCCGTTACTGCCGACATATACCTCAAGATTTGTTGTTTACCTTATTGGGGTCGGCTTGTTGTGCGTCAATGCAAGAAAGAATGGCAGTGCATATGTAAGAGTCATTCATGCAGCTTGATTTCCGGCTGCTACAGCTGTACCTTCAGCCGTCAACGTTTAAAGTCCCCGTTGGGGCTGAGAGCAGTGCGTGCATGTGTGTGTTTTGACAGTCTTGTTTCCTCGAGGCGCGAATGAACTCTGCTTCAGGTAGAGCTTTACCTGTGCAGCGTTTTCGTGGCACTGGTTGCTACAAGGCGTTGTACTCTTCCGTTGCTGCAGGCCGTCCCTTTAGATTTTACAGCAAAATCCCCAGTCTATCTCGTCCTCATCTCAGTAAACTATTCTGATGAAATTGGAACCACACAAGAGATGAGATACACTCTAACATTGCGTTCAGTGTTCGATTTCCACACCCCGAGGCTTTTTTTTGTGTGTGTGTGTGTGTTTGGTTTACAAACAGAGATCGTGTTTTAATCTGACCTTGTTTCTATGAGTTCTAAATAATCTGAAAATCATCACTAATGGGAACGTGATGGAGTTTAGCCAGGTTATGAGAAAATGTGCAGTATTAGCAGTGTGTGATTAGCTGCGTCTGCATTACGGGTTTAGCTTAATGCACCTTCTTGTGTCGGTGGAAACTAACAAAAATTTCTGAAGTAGTTTAATGAGTGATGATTGTTTAGCATAATTAATACCATAATCACCTAAAATTGACCAGGGTGGGCAGAGACTAACATGTGCTACCTTTGAGACACATGAAACCAGCCCTTTTTTTCTTTTCCTTTTTTACCACTGTTCATGCTGTGTGAGTACAGTGTGACACACTCAGTCTTCCTTCTTCCGCATCCATGAGCTCACAGGATTAGCTAGTGTCACCGTGATAGAAAGAAGACAGAGGCAGAGAGGGTTTGCCATGCCTCCCACCCAGTAAGCATGGACAGTTTTGTTATCTAGACTCCACGTGCATGGATGGCTGTGGAAATCGAACCTGTGAGCTCTCTGCGATTGAATAAGATTTTCTGTTCAGTCGTTTAGAAAAGAAAAAAAAAGCGGGAGAGTTTCACCTTTTTTAACCCCAGTCGCTGCATTCTCGTCATTTGCCAATTCATACCCACTATATATCTCTCCCCATCACATCAAAAAAAACAACAACCAACCAGGAGTGTAAAGACTTACTTCTGCTTCCTCCTAGAAATCTAGTGACATTTTGACTAGAAGTCATTAAATCATCATGATCATTTGCATATCAAAAATTGTTTAAATGGACGCCTTGTGGAAGAGACTTGGAGTAAAATTGAAAAAGAAATTTGTCCGAAAAAAAAAAAAGGAAAGGAATTACAAAAAACAGACCGGGGTGTTTTTTGTAACACACTTTTTAGGTTTATAGTTACATTATAATTGGATGTTTATAATGCTGAGTTCCTTTACTAACCCCAGCCAACCCGACCACGTCTTCTTTTTTTATTTACTTTTTTTTCTTTTACACCACTTTTTAATCATCTTCTTAGTCTCTTTTAGTCTAAGATTATGCGGAGCATCTGCCATACAAGTGCCTGTGAACGAGCTGTTAGTATAGAAACAATAACAGATGGGGTTCATTAATATAAACCTGTTGTTTTTGTTACAGCTAGAACTACTGTCCAAGCCATGCTGTTACACGGAAATAAACCACAATGATGATTCGTGGTTAGTCATTTTGAAAGATGTGGATCAGGGATTGGTCATTGTAAATCATTATAGTGATTGGTTGTTGGAAAAAGTGGGAATCCGTGATTGGCCTAGGAAACATGGTGAGGAAACATGGGAAACATGGTGAGTTTTGCAGTCCAATGTCCCATCACTAATCACCATTCGTGATTAGTGATTGATTATAGAGATCTGTGATCATTGGGAACATAGACGCACACAAGCGTAGTCAGGCTTTGCACACTGGAAATGACTTACATACACGTGTGTGCATGAATGACATTCACACAGTCATCATATGTAGGATAAAATCCCCGCCAGTCTACCTACATCTAGGCGTCTAGTTTAGAGCATAATGTGATTCTCAGCTGTTCTAGAAAGTTCTGACTGTTACAGTGGGACACTGGAGTTCTACATTCCGAAGTCAACAATTCCAGAACCTTGTAGAGAGCAGAACGAACACTCTCTGCTCCAATGTATCGCTAGTGTGTGTGTGCGCGCGTGCGTGTGTGTGTGTGTGTGTGAGAGACTTGTTTGTTCAGGCTATGCCCGCTTGGTTTGCGTACACTTCCGTTGCTATGCATACAGTGGCACATGTTCGTTTCCCTCCAGATTGCACCTGGGTGTACGTGTGTGTGTATGTGTGTGTGTGTGTGAAAGAGAAAAAGAGTGCGATATTGAGAGTTAACTGCAGGGCATTGGTTGCTGTCACACACTCCCTGAAGCTTTACTTCTGGGAGATTATGCTTCCTCTGTGTGTATGACATCACACAATCAGCAGTGTCAGAGAGGTATGTACTGAGGAATGTTGTGTGTGTGTGTGTGTGTGTGTGTGTGTGTGTGTGTGTGTGTGTGTGTGTGTGTGTGTGTTACCATAGATAGGTTTCTCTTCTAGAATTATATGGAATAGAGAACTGTGCTCGTATAGACAGAGGCATGAACTGAAATTATGAAACTTTGGTATCATAACTGATTTTGTGTGTGTGTGTATGTATGTGTATGTATGTGTATGTATGTGTGTGTATGTGTGTGTATATGTATGTGGGTGTGTACTACTTTCACTGGTCACCACGGTGGGTCCACCAGCTAGTCGGGCAGTGGGATAAAACTGTGAAGAAATGTGTTATTTATGTATTTATATTGCTTTAATGTCAGACTAGCACCATTGTACATGATGTGGAGAGATGTGAATTCCCACTCATATGGTTTAGACTCTGATCGGTGGTGCATGCCGAGGCTGATTCAGGTCAGGCGCTACCGAGACTAGAGTTGGACATGGAATTAAAATGGAAAAAAAAACATTGCATATGCTACTGTAAATATTGTAGCCTCTATCCATCAAGAAGCTAGGATTACATCATTATTTAACTGTAAAGAACATGTTAGCCTAAAATATCAATGATATACAATGTTAACTATAAACTATGTTTACAATATACAGTAATCACAATATAAAGTTGTGGACAGAAGTATATAAACTCAACATGAGCGTTAATGTTATGGCAATATTAGACTTTCAGTGACTTCTTTGAACCGGACCTTTTCCTGGAAGTAAAATAAGCATACGGGTATACGTTTAAGAGGAGAAACCCGCAGGAATTTGGAGAGCAAAGTTTCATTTGGTTTGGGTTTTCAGATATCAATACAGCATCAAAATTATTCATACAGGGTTAACAATGTACACGCAACCACCTAGATTATAAAAGAATTGGTGCTGCAAGTCTTTAAACATTTTTTAATGTGCCAGGCCGAAGGTGTCTCAGCTTCCTGTTAGTGATCATGATTGAGTTCAGCTTGTAGCTTATCAGTGCCAACTTAAAAAGTGTTTATTGGATTGAGCAACATGCAGTACAACCGGAAAGTCCAAGAGGTTCCATGCAGATTTGATAAAGAGAATGATAGATTTACTCCGGCATGTTCCTCTGAGCCATTTCTAAACAACTTCAGATTCCAAGAACAGTCCAATCAATTGCCCGTAAGTACAAGTTTTAGGAGTGAAAGAAGGTGTGGTCACTTTGCCAAGGTCTGGAAGAAGACCCAAGCTGAAAACCCTTTTGATTCAAATGGTCCATATCAACCCAGGAACCACCAAGGCACAGGCCTGCCATGAACAGGAACGCCAGTGTCACCGTCTACGCTCAAGTGAGCTTTACATCACCGTTGATTGAAAGGTACGTCCAAGAAAGAAGACTCTGCTCCAAAACTAACCCTCTTCAAGCTTGACTATCGTTTGGGGTTAACCACGAAAGCCACCTGGAGTAGTTTTGACCAGAGCTAGGTTTAAAGAGTGAATGTAAGTCATTCAACCCCAAGAACACGGTAATAAATGTGCAAACATGGTGATAGTAGGATTATGCTTTGGGAATGTTTTGATGCCTGTGGATTTTGTGCATTCCACAAAGTGAAGGGAATAAAGAAGGAGATAAGGGAGGAGGACTACGACGGAATTCTTCAGCTTAACCTCAAATCATCCGCTAGCCGGTTGAAACTTGGATAAAAAAGGAATGTTTGAATTTGCCAATGACCCCAAACACACATTAAAGCTGGTCGTGGAATGGATAAAGCCGGATAACTTCACAATTTTAGTTTTTTTGAGTCTATCGGAAAACAAATACAATTCAGCTAATTCTGCCAAAATGTGTGGTCAGATATCAGAACCAGTTTCTGCCTGAAACTTCTTGTTGGCTACCAAAAGCTTTTGCGTCTAAAGGTGTGCGGAGGTCTAGAGAGAGCTGATTGGCCGAGCTCTCTCAGAGCGGAGGGATGAGAAGTACTTAGTGCTCCCAAATTAATCACGGCTCTACAGCGAATCAGGGGCGTCTGTGAGCTCACGCAGTCCTCCGAATGTATTACGCCTTCTCCAACAGTGCTTGAGCGAACAGTTCGAAGAGATGCGGTCAACTGGCGTCACGTAGTTTGGAGGAAACTATGTGATAGTCTTTGGTCCTCCCGACTGAGTGGTAGTAGTGACGTGGAGGAATTGGACACGACTAAATTAGGGAGAAAGTCTGGAGGAAAAAAAAGAGTGTTACAAAGAAATGATTGAAATCCTAGTATTCCCAAGACGTTCATGTTCTTAAAGAAGTTAAAGAACGGATTATTGTACTACGTTCACTATATACAATTATGTACAATAGATTTTTGAAGACAGACTAAAGACAGACTAAGTTTTACTAAATATCACAGCCTGTTCAATCAACACACTCGACTAAAGTGTGTGTATTAATTACTGGTTTGTACTGTACGTGTGTAATGTGTAATATGTTTGGGTGATATCTAACGTTTGTTGTGTGTGTGTGTGGTGTTGTGTGTGAGCACACACATGTTTTTTTCTGAATCAGTGTTTTGCTGGAAGTCGCAATGCATTCTGGGAGGAAGTTAATACTTCTCGCCTTTAACCACATCTTACACATGATGCAGTTTAACACACACACACACACACACACACACACACACACACACACACACACACACACACACACACATCTGCATGCACACGCACACAGAATCAGACACACACACACAGCCATTTAAAAAAATAAACAAATAAAATACTACTAGGTATACAATATGCAGTTGTTTAATTTATTATTTACTCATTGTGTGTGTGTTTGTGTGTGTGTACGTGTGATTTTTCAGGTGAAGGCAGGAACCTGGGTGTGGGTTCCGGATCGAATCGTCTCCGAGACATCGGTACATTTTGCACCATCAGTCTGGACCAGGAGGAAGTGTTCCGTACTAAAGTGTGTGAAAGAAGTCTGAGGTGAGACATGCGTAGGAAGGGGATCTGTCTGAAATGGCTCTCTAACTTGCGCTGTGTTTCGTACCTTGTGCAGAGCACTTATATAGGAAGTGAGAAGCTGAATCAGTAAATGCCAGTAATTCATATGCTAAGCAGTGAGAACAAACACACAGTCAGTGTATGAATGAATCCGGGTTCACTGTCTAATAGAGTTATCTAGTCTAGTCTCTGTCTCTGTCTTTTACTCTCTCTCTCCCTCTCTCTCTCCCTCTCTCTCTCTCTCTCTCTCTCTCTCTCTCTCTCTCTCTCTTTCGCACACACACACACACACACACACACACACACACACACACACACACACACACACACACACACACACACTGTGCCTTTCTCACTGTCTCTGTCATTCTATCAGGGTTTCACAACAGTGTGTTGTTCTCCGTGCTTAGAGGATTGTGACTCAGGAAGTGTTTCCACCCACGCGTTCCTCTCTCTCTCTCTCTCTCTATCCATTTCTGAACCTCACTCTATCTCACACTCTGTTCAGTTCGATACATGGTTCTTTACTGGCATGACATATAATGGATCGTGTTGACGAAGCTTACTATCTGTATCAGTCTGTTTCTCTTCTGTTTCTCTTTATCGGTCTCTTTCTCTCAGTGTCAGCCTTTCAATTCTCTGTGTGTGTGTGTGCCCTTCTCTCTCTCTCTCTCTCTCTCTCTTGCTGTCCCCTTCTGTTTTGTGACTTGCTTTCTACGTTTGCTGCACAGTTTGAACCATTTTCCACCTGTGATTTTGTGTGTGTGTGTGTGTGTGTGTGTGTGTGTGTGTGTGTGTGTGTGTGTGTGTGTGTGTGTTTTCACAAGTGCACGCATGCGTGCTGGACTGTGTGGGCTGTGAGTGTGTAATGTGTTGCATGTGTGTGTGGGCGGATGTTCGTTCTAGTCTGCAGTATGTGCTGAGGTATTCGACTGCGCTGACTCCATGTGCACATGGCCGTTCTCCCAGCTCTCCGAAATCTATAGCATTATTATTATTATTATATATATTTTTTATGTTGTTGATGTTGTTGTTGTTAAAATATAATATAATATATAAAATATCTATCTGTCTATCTATTTATCTATCTATCTCTATATCTGTGTGTTTTGTGTGTGTACATATAGATACATGTACAACCGTATCTATCTATCTTTGCATACACACCGATCAGCCGATCAACCGAACACTGATTATCTCATTACAATGATGTATTAGGCAGGAAGTGAACATTTAGCGTATTGGATAAGTTAGTGTATTGAAAGAAGAAAAAAAGGATTTGAAGCACTGAATTTGTATATCTAGACGACCGGGTCAGAGCAGCTCCAAAATCTGCAGCTCTTGTGGGATGTGTTCTGGTCTGCAGTGAACCTACCGACGGTGGTCCAAGGAAAGCCATAGGCAGCCAAGGCTCATTAATAAACCTGTGTGTGTGTCTGTGTGTGTATCTGTGTGTGTGTGCGTGTGACTTTTGATTGTGCAGAATAACAGAACACAGTTCTGAGAGTAAAACCTACCCTTATTGTTCAACTACCGGTAAGATTGAGAGATAACAGAATATTATTATTGTCCCTGCATGATATTACATTGTCATGATACTCACTGACGTTTAGCACCGATCTTATCATCAGTTGTTCTGCGCTCGGTGTGTGGTGCGCGACTGTTTTTCTTCCCTACGAACTAGAAAAACGAGCCAACCAACATGTCAATCTGTAATGATTTGCAAAGGAGGTACGAACTCTCTGATATTAACAAACGCTAGCGATTTAGCAATATGTAACTGACTTACAGCTAACATTAGACTTTACATTAGAATTTACCATCAGTTATTCCTCAAATATATATATTTATTAGTTAAGTATCGCAGTTTAAATCGCAATATGTGTGTCAAAATAATCACAATTTATTATTATTATTTTTTAATCAAATCATGTAAATTTACTGTAATATAACTGTAAAAATGTTTGGTGTAAAAAAAAAATTGGCGAAAAAAAAAAAACATCCTGTGGCCAGGGTTCATGTTGCTTATCACGATACAAATGGAAAGTCATGATCAGGGAAACGTCAGTATCGCTCAAGCCTACATCGCACACAGTGTAGAAGGTATTATCATACCATTATGTAAAAAGTGTTATAAGCACTCGTGTATAGAGTGAGGATCTGAATCTGAAGCGTACCCCCGGGTTGAAAATTTACTAGCAAGGTCCACAGAAGATTGAGTCTGTAAATCAAAACAGCACGTGATGTTTGCTTTCATATGTTTTCGTTACAGAATATTAAATCGACACATTTCTACATAGAACATTTTTTTTTATATACAAACAAATGGATGTGGTATTCTTAGCCTGACTTACAGCGCTGAAACATCACATCAGGACCGTGAGTGCTTGGGAAGTTGAATACAACCAAAAATCAGGTGTTATACTGTATTTGAGCCACTTTTCTTGTCAGTCAAATGATTATGTTCTACCTTTTAAATAAATGATATTGATTGTTTTATGGAAGTTAAATCTTAATTATTTACAAAAAGATTTATCAATGAAGTTTTTTTTTCCTTTCTAATAACTATGACGATATAACTGTGTCAGAGATAGACACAGTTTCACACACACACACACACACACACATGCCTTATGAACAAATCATCCACTGCTTTATCTTACATCAGCCCTGTACTCCAAGTGCAGTTATGCATGTGTGGCAAGACTTAGTTTCAGTTTTACTGTCCTGGAAATCTCTTAGGGATCCGCTATCAAGAAAAGCTGCTTGTGGAAAGAAAAAGAGTCTGATTCAGATGCTGTTTCATTCCTTCGTACTGTAAATGACGTGTGAGATTATACTTCATAATTATTATCATCGTCAGCATGTACAATTAATTTACGATTTGTGCCTGTGCCTTGCCTCTTTTTATTGGATATAGGTGTATACACTGAGATGAAGTAAAAATTTGCACACAGATTTTTTTTTGTTATTTAATATATTTCCAGTAAATATATCAACTTTAACTTATTTACACACAAAATGACTCTTGATGCCGTAACTACTGACTCTGTAGTAAAGCTGGACAACGGACATGAAAACTCCTCACTGATCTCTTGCTGGCGACATCATAAACACGCATAGCAAATCCTTTAAACATCTGTGTGAGTAAAGCTGACCCTATCATTTCTGGATAGGTGTGCAGATTAATTACAGTGTAGAAGAGGGCAGAGGTAAACCCCGCGGTCACTCGGTTGCAAACAGCTGCGATGAGCAACGTTTACAGAACGATAAGCTGTGACCTGCACCAAACTCATCTCATCGTACCTCCAACTTGCACAGAACTTCTCTTCTCAAAAAAAAAAAAAGAAGCAGAGATGTATGACTAAAAGTGTTTAGACAAATCAGGAACAATATACCCTGAAACAAAAGCAGAACACTTTCGAATTAATTTAGTGTCTAGTGTTTGAGAAAGTTGCGCTGTCTTTATGTTCCCAAGGGGAAAAAAATCCCACAGTGAAGTGTGAAGTGTAGACATGAGAGCGTTAAGATATGGGGCTGCGTCTGTCCCAAAGGGACAAAAGCATTATGTGTCATGGAAGGAAACGTGAATGGAGAGCTATACCAGGATTTATTAGGGCAGAATTTAATCCCTGAATTTGGAAGAAAAAGACATCAAGGATCAAGAATAACAACAGGAAGACGAAAACCCCAAACATACAGCCAAAATAACTCAAGAACATGAATCCTAGTGAAAGTTTGTGGCATATGTGACAAGAGAAATGGATAAAATGGACCTACAGTGCTACAAAAAGTGGATTATTTCTCGACATCGTAAAGCTACAATTGCCCAGAAAGTGCACATTTTTGTGAAGTTCCAATCACACATTGCTAATCTGACACTCTCCTGTCAATTTCTTCTTTACCCACTTGTCTTTCTAAGACTGGAACTACTGCAACTTACTCCTGTTTCCCTTGCTATATGACCTCTGAAACTGATCCAGAATGAAGCAGCATGACTTGTTTTCAAGCTTTCTAAGTTCTCCTACAAAACTCTATAAGGTCTTCCCCCTCCGCTGGTTCCTTGTTGCTGCCCGCAGCAGATTTGAAACACTGATGCTTGCGTACAAAGCCAATAACAGGCCCTCAGCCACTGACCTCAAAGCACTTTTCACGACCAGGACTGGTCCCACCATTTCTCAGGGTACAAGGAAGACGTTGATAATACCTTTTTCTTAAGTATTTCAATAAAAAATTAAACACCTAACTGTGTTTTAGACTGATGGTCAGTAACCTAGTAAACCAGTATCAGAATTTATTCATTAATAGAGACTTCAGAGCACTTCTGTCACTCAGGTTAAGGGCTCAGGATAAGATGAGATAAGATAAATCTTTATTAATCTTGAGGGAAATTGCAGAAATCTGCCAAATGTTGTAAATATAAATATACAGTACAGACTAAAAGTTTGGACACACCTTCTCATTAAAAGAGGTTGAATTTGTATTATGGCAAGAAAAAAGCAGCTAAGTAAAGAAAAACGAGTGGCCATCATTACTTTAAGAAATGAAGGTCAGTCAGTCCGAAAAATTGGGAAAACTTTGAGAGTGTCCCCAAGTGCAGTCACAAAAGGAAGACCAAGAGTCACCTCTGCTGCGGAGGATAAGTTCATCCGAGTCACCAGCCTCAGAAATCGCAGGTTAACAGCAGCTCAGATCAGAGAGCAGGTCAATGCCACGCAGAGTTCTAGCAGCAGACACATCTCTAGAACAACTGTTAAGAGGAGACTGTGTGAATCAGGCCTTCATGGTAGAATATCTGCTAGGAAACCACTGCTAAGGACAGGCAACAAGCAGAAGAGACTTGTTTGGGCTAAAGAACACAATAAAGAACACAATAAAGAAAACTCTTTGAATGAGAAGGTGTGTCCAAACTTTTGGTCTGTACTGTAAATCTCAATGTTTGCAATTGATTCTAAAATTCTTAACATTTTTAAGATGTAAGATAAAAAAAATAAGTTGTAATTCCTCAAGCTTCCTCAATTCTAAAACCTGAGGTCTTAGATGTGGACACAAAAAACAGTTCTGAGAACAGTTCTAGAATCAGCACTTATTAGATTGAACTAGTTATGCGATTCTAAAACTGTTCTCAGAAATGTTTCCAGTATTTTCCCTGCATCATACCGAGGAAGTACAGACCCACCCATATAAGTCACCCATACAGTACACTTTCCCAAGATCTACACTTTCACAAGATCTACACTCATCAGTAAGTACTTATGAGCACACATATGGGTACAACAGCACACATCATTGATCAAGATTCATTCATCTGCATTAGAATTCATTTGCATTAACTGTTAAAACTGGGGGGGAAAACTATGTGTGCATTAATTCTGTTAATTTATAACAACATAGAGATTAACATATAAAAAAATCAACAGGAAGTCCTAGAGTAAATCTGAAGTGGATGTAATTACGGGAAGTATACTAATTATCAAGAGAAAAGTGTCTCATCTAAGACCTGATTTCTGACACTGCCTTCTCCAAAAAAAAGAAACACATGACACACGCCTTCATTCACCTTTGGAAAACAGTTGTCCTCGTGCTGCTTTCAGAATGAAAGTTATCTGATCTCGCTTCCCAATAACGTTGCCTTTGTGGCACGTGTGATGAAGATGAATGTGCAGAAGCCCTGTGTGCTGTTGCGTTTCCTCATGTGCTGTTCATGTGTTTCAGCCCGTTCTACGGGGAAGATTTCTACTTCGAGATCCCCCGGCCGTTCCAGTGTCTGTCCTTCTATGTTTACGCCAAGAGTGTGTTTCAGAGGGACCTTACCATCGGTTAGTATATCTCACACACGCACACACACACACAGCAATGCACATGAATAGTGACATAAGTGTGAATTTTACATGGATATACCTGTAAGTGGTTCCCAATTCTGGTCCTGGAACACTTCCCTGTCCTGCATAGTTTTAGTGTTTTCTTTGCTCCATCACTTCAACTTCAAAATTTGAAAAGCTGATTAGTTCAATTAAATGTGCTAGGAGCAGAGAAAACCCCTCTCTGTGGGAACTAAAGTGCCCAAGTCCAGGCAAGGTGGTAGCAGCATGTTATTTGACACTGTGTGTAATTCCTAAGAGAAAGATTTTGGGGAAATGGTGCGAGTGCTACTTTAAAGGTCCCATATTTTACTTTTTATTATTTTTAACAAGGGTGTCAGAGGACCACCACCATGTGTGTGTTAATGCTTCAACTGAAATACCCCTTGGGTATTGCTTTTTTTTTTTCCCCACTACCTGGAACACCTTCTGTTTCTCTCCTCTTTCTGACACACCATTGCAGTTTCTATGCGAATGAGCTACTGCTGAGCCACGCCCAGCAACATAGCTGGGTGGAGCTCAGCAACAAGCCGGGGTCAGTACTAAATCCCAGTCAGTACAAAAATAAAAAATGGCATAAAGCAGGGAATGTTTTGTGGTTTTCAACTCATTTTTTGTTTACACACACTGGAAATCCACCTGCATGACTAAAATGACTGAAAATTGAATTTTGCGAAATAGATCCCCTTTAAAACGTTAGCAACACCAGAAGGAAAAGTCAGCAACTAAAGCGTGTTAGAACTGCCTAAAATTCGGAGTGAAGCAGAACTGAAGGAGCTGCTGGCCATCTGTGCTGAGGACAGAACCATTTGTCGTGAGTGGTACAGAAGGAGAGCTATTGTGTTTTTGTTGTTGTTGTTGTTGTTTGTTTGTTTGTTTGTTTGTTTTTTAGGGTGAGAAAATCAACAGCAGACAATAGTGAAGATCGTAGTGTAAATAATGGGATCCTTGAAATAATCAGGAGCAAGAATTTATGAAATGATCAATAAATCAAGGCTCAAATGAATTATTATACACTGTGAAGTTTGGGATTCAGATGTAAGAGTGTGCAATATGATGCAGGCTCTATTGAAAATGTCTGATTCCCCATATAGTGTATATAACTGCCATTCTGTAATATAAGTGTGTATATATATATGTGTGTGTGTGTGTGTGTGTGTGTGTGTGTGTGTGTGTGTGTGTGTGTAGGTAAGGTTGCCCTCAGGAAGGAGGAGTTGTGTAATTACAGTGGCAAGGAGCACTGGTTCCCACTGCAACCTGTGGATCCAAACTCAGAGGTGCAGGTAAGGTGTATGTGTGTGTGTGTATCTGTGTGTGTGTGTGTGTGTGTGTGTGCATGTTGGTTGGTATTTGTGAACACGTTCACACGGTTTGTTTTTAGGTTAAAACATATATGGTGTATGACTCACATGGTACTGTTGTACAAGAAATATTGCATGCTAGTTTCAAAAACAGCGAGCAGCCCAGAAGTCAGTCGTGACAAAGCTTAAATCGAAGTGAAAAAAAAAACTGCATTCAAAAATGTACCATGAATAAATATATAAAACCCTTAGAGAGCGGCATGTTTTCTTTGGCTCTGTCTATCTGTGGCTGTTACGCTCTATCACAGACGTCTGCTCCGCAGTGATTATTATATTTAGTTATGGAAAGAAAAAATAGAATCTAGCAAAATATCATCGAACGGTTACTACATTACTAACAGAGATTGCTGTGTTGCAGGAAATATCCGGGTTAAAAAAGGGATTCTGGCAACAGAAAGTATGTGAACGTTTCTGTGACAATACCATACCATTATGGTATTATATACTCAACATTAACAAGAATTCACACGTGATATTGACATTTCTGTGTGCCACTACAAGCGAAATATAAAAGTGTGAATGTTTATCCACAGTGTGTATATGGTCGTTCAGCAAGGGGTCGCCACAGCGGACCATTCGCTTTACACATACAAGCTTGGCACAGATTTTTTACGCTCTATGCTCTTCCTGGCGCTACCAACCCATTTTATTCAAGCTTTGAACCGGCACTTCATCCAGTCTGTACTTAGACAGTAATGCCTTACATGAATCATTACTCACCTGGAACCTTACTGCATTTTGTAGCCCATAACAGTGAGAAACAGTACAGCTTTTATACAATAGTTCCACAAATGGCATTTATTTTTCACAGATTGTGATTTGCTTGGTGGAGGCATGTAGTATTTAGCACTGTGGCCTCGCACGTCCAGGGCTGAGGGTTTCATGTCCGCCTCGGGTGTATGTACAGTACGTTGAGTTGCACCTCGTGCTTGTAAGGTTTCCTCCCACACTCCAAAGACGTGCATATTAGGCTAATCGGTGTTTCCAGGAGGAGTGTGTGAGTGTGTATGAGTGTGTGCTTGTGTTTATCTAACCAGGTATTTTGCTCCGCCAACACATGTACTCCTGCGACTGGAGGAGCTAACTCCTGGACGTGGATGGTTCATTCAGGCAATTCAGAATGACGAAGCAGTTATTAAGTAGACAAAGTGATGTTTAAGATGACAGAACATCAGCAGATCGTGTTCTTGCTGAAAGTGTTTCCGGGACTGGTTTCGGATGTGAGGTATTGGCAGACAGCTGCTCTCTTCTTCGTACTGCGGACCATATCGATTGTTAGGACAGCTGAGTGACACAGAGCAGTACATATCGGTACCCCAAAGCATTTCAGCCAATATTTGTTTTGCTGATTTTTTTAAATAAACATATATAGGGCTGAGGATTGTGCAGTTTAGAGCAACACATCCATTTTCTCATTACAAAATAGGCAATGTAATGAGCTGAATTTTAGTTCGTTTTAACCAAATACCCAAGCATGACTGAGGGGAAAAAAATGTATTCCAACTCTCTTTATTGTTTTGAAAATTATCAACAGACATACAGCATAGATCCAACAAAAGGCATGTTCAAATATAAAAACATGTATGAACAAAGGTGCAACTGTATGTCATCCAAGATCCCACAGTCCCCCCCACCCCCCACACATTCCATCACAGGCCATTTCCCTTAGTAGTGCAACATCAAAATGTACTCATCCAGTGAGCACTAAGCATATACACCTATATACATATACACACATACATACAGTACACATATATACATATACATACACAGGGGATGCAGAATGAAGTGGATGAGATAAATGATAAATAGTAAGTGAGGTATGTAAACACATACATACATACACACGCACACACATACATGCACACACGTCTGCATACAAATGCACATATTGTACATCTACAAAATAAAGTAAAAAGTAAATAAAAAATTAATTAATTTTTAAAAACGGGGGGGGGGGGCAGAATAATAAAATAAAACATTCAAAGAGAAAAAAAATAAAAATATATATAGGAAGAAAAAAAATCAATTAATTAATTAATTAAAATAAATAAAATAAATAATAATAAATAAATAAATAAATAAATAAATAAATAAATAAGGGGGGGGCCCTCTCCCTAACCGTACTCTGGGTCTTGGGGACCATCAGGTGAGGTAGTAATATCAAGAAAGGGATCCCATGTCTTATGGAACTTCCCTGTGGAGCTCCTGAGAGAGAATCTAAGCTTTTCGAGTTGTAGGTTATAGAGAACCTCCTTGACCCAATGTTTATGTGATGGAGGATGTGCGAGTTTCCAGCTGAGCAAAATTAATTTTCGGGCTAGAAGGGTGGTAAATTCCAATGCCTGTTTCGCTACTCTGGGAAGGTCTGTGTTGAGGGAGATACCAAATATTGCTGATAATGGGTTAGGGGTAATGGTGTGTCCGTAGGCCCTGCTTAGTGTGTCAAAAACGTGTGTCCAAAATGACGTTAATTCAGGGCATGACCAAAACATGTGGACATGGTTGGCTGGAGTTAAGCTGCATCTGTTACACGCCTCGTTGACAGAAGGGAAGATTCTAGCCAACCTCGCATTTGTATAGTGGATCTTATAGAGGACCTTGCACTGGATCAAGCTGTTCCGGGCACATATGGAAGACGAGTGAACTAAAGAGAGTGCTGTCTCCCATTGGCTATCTTCAATTTTAATGTTGAGACTGTCTTCCCATGCAGCTCTAACTGCAGTAGGGGGTTGTGACGAGGCTGACCACATATGCCCATACAAAATGGAGATGGATCTTTTGGTGGCCGCGCCCACTGACAGCAGACTTTCTGTTAAATTTTCAGGGGGGCGGTTTGGGAAGTGGGGAAACTGCTTCTTAACATAGTCTCTGATCTGGAAGAAACGGAACAGATGATGATTTGAAAGGTTATATGTGGATGAGAGTTGTGCGAAAGATGAGAAAATACCTTCAGTGTACAGGTTACTTATCTTGGTAATACCATGGGCCTGCCAGATCTTGAATGCTGAATCGGATTTGAAGGGTTCAAAACGGCAGTTCCTGTAGATTGGAGCTAGAATAGAGGGACCAGAGAGACCAAAGTTTTTCCTAATCTAATTCCAGATCTTCAGAGATACAGAGACCACTGGGCTGCTACTTAGGCGTGGAACTGGAATTGGCAGCTGTGAACACAGTGCGGAGGAGAGAGAAAATGGGGAAGAGTCTCTTTCCATACATACCCACATAGGCAGAGGATCTTGCTCCTCCATCCACCACAGAAGTTTTTGGGTGTTAGCTGACCAGTAGTAATGTCTAAAGTTAGGAAGGGCAAGGCCTCCACTCTTCTTGGGAGACTGCAAGATTGACCTGCGAATCCTAGCCGGTTTTCCATCCCACAAGAACTTGGAGATCATTTTATTTAGTCTGTCGAAAAATGATTTAGCTAATAGAATGGGGATATGTTGAAACAGGTAAAGGAACCTTGGGAGAACCACCATTTTAATTAAATTTACACGGCCTAGCAGTGAAAGTGGCAGAACCTTCCATCGGTCGAAGTCCCTCTCTGTCTTTGAAACTAGTGGCAAAAAGTTATCACGAAACAGATCTGACTGGGATGTGGAGACAGAAATGCCAAGGTAACGGAAGCCGTCAACTGCCCATTTGAATGGTGCCACCGAGTTTGGAAGGTCTTTGGCCGATGCATTGATAGGCATAATCTCGCTCTTTTGATAATTAAGCTTATAGCCGGAGGTTGCCCCATATAGGTCCAAAATATTGAATATTGCAGGAAAGGAGTGGATTGGATCAGAGACGTATAAAAGCAAGTCGTCTGCGTATAAGGAAACTTTATGGATTGTGTCACGGCGTACTACGCCACTGAACCTAGCCTCCGAACGTAGCCAGATGGCAAGAGGTTCTATCACAAGGATAAATAACAGTGGTGACAATGGGCAACCCTGTCTGGTGCCTCTCTGTAAGGAAAATGAGGGTGAGATGGTGTTGTTTGTTCGCACTGAGGCCATTGGTGAAGAATACAGGAGCCTGACCCAATGTACAAAGTCCTTGCCCAACCCAAACCTGTTCATCACTTCATAGAGAAAGGGCCATTCGACCCTATCAAAGGCCTTTTCCGGGTCCAGAGATATGACCACCTCAGGTGGTGAATTACCAGACGTATGAATAATGTTGAAAAGTTGTCTGCTATTATGCCAAGATTGACGACCTGGCATGAAGCCAGTCTGATAGAGTGTTATGATGCCTGGGAGAACCTGTTGTAAACGAAGAGCCAAGATTTTGGAAAGAATTTTAAAATCCACATTTAGAAGCGATATTGGCCTGTAGCTGCTACAAAGCAAGGGGTCTTTTTCTTTTTTAAGAATAAGAGAAATAGTGACCTCCGACAAGGTGTTTGGAAGACGCTGGAGAGCAAAGGCTTCATTATACATGTCCATTAAATTAGGAGCGAGAAGGTTAGAAAAGGACTTATAGTATTCAGTTGTGAAACCATCAGGACCAGGAGACTTGCCACTCTGTAACGATATAATGGCCTCTTGAACCTCCGATATAGTGATAGGCCCGCCCAGGCCTTCCACCACGTCGGTTTCAATCTGTGGGAAAGTGATGGCATCCAACACGTCATCAGGAGGTGGAGGGCGTTCAGAAGTGTAAAGATTAGCGTAGAAATCAGCAAAGGTCCCGTTGATTTCTGTCGGATCTGTGAGAATCTTTCCTTGTGTAGATTTAATAGCCGGAATGATTTTTGAAGATGCTTCGACTCTAGCTTGATGTGCTAGAAGCCTCCCAGCTTTATCGCCAGACTCAAAAAAGCGCTGTCTAGATTTAAGCAGTAAGGCTTTAACTTTATTTGTAGAAGCAAGGTTAAACTCTGTCTGCAATCTTAGACGCTCTCTGTAAAGGGAGGGGTCTGAACTGGCAGCGTAACGGTCGTCCACCACCTTGAGGTCCTTAAGAAGTTTATCAATGTATGAGGTTTCAGTTTTCCTCATGTGTGAAATAAAAGAGAGAGCTGACCTCTAATAAATGCTTTTGATGCCTCCCAAAGAGTTCCCCTGCTCACCTCGGGCTGATCATTCAGTTCAAAAAATAACACAATTTGGGAGTGTAGAAACCGCTTGTAATTATCCTCTGCCAGGAGGACAGAATTAAATCTCCATGACTTCAAGGGGCTTAGCCATGTAAATAAATTCAGGTCAAGGGAGATTGGGGCGTGGTCTGATATTGCAATGTTGTGGTAGTCTGCCGTGATAACTTTGGAAAGCAGTCTTAAATCGAGGAGAAAAAAATCTATGCGAGAGTAGGTATGATGAGCATGCGAAAAAAAAGAATAGGCCTTGGCTGTGGGGCAACTGTGTCTCCACGGATCCACAAGGCCATATCGTTGTGCCATAATGTGTAGGGTCTTGGCTGAGTTGGATAAGGGGACTGGCTTACTAGATGACCTATCTAATAGTGGGTCCTGCACAAAATTGAAATCACCTCCGATAATTATGAAATGGTTTTCTAGGTCTGGGAAAGATGTGAATAGCTTACTCACAAATGACACAGTATCCCAATTAGGGCCATAAACACAGATCAGCAAAGTGGGGGTATTTTCAAGTGTCCCAGAAACCATAACATATCGCCCATCCAGATCAGCGGTACATTTGTTTAATGTGAAGGGGAGGTCTTTATGAAGTAAAATGGCAGTACCTCTAGCTTTACTGTTAAATTTGGAATGAAAGATCTGACCCACCCAGCCAGTCTTAAGCCGCATTATCTCTCTGTTACAAAGATGAGTTTCTTGGATAAAGTATATGTCTCCCTTAAGGTGCTGTAAGTGGGACATAATCCTACCTCTTTTCGTGGCGTTGCCCATCCCCTTAACATTCCATGAAATTACCCTAACTGGACGACTCGTACCAGCCATACCTTAATATGCTTAGTGGAGGAGATAAGATTGGGGAGAAGGGGAGGGAGGGGGTCTGAAGAAAAAAAAAAAAGGAGAAAGAAAAAAAGAAACACACACACACACACACACACACACACACACACACACACATAAACAGGCCTGAGCTTCCCATAAACAATAAACATCCAGTGACTAACGCACTACGGTGCTAATAAGCACTGATAGAACTTCCTTAAATTCTAAAAGTTCCCTCTCCCGAAGGATTAAATATTAGATAAATTGGTCACAAAGATAAACAAATAACCCGACAGATAACGGTATTTAAGAAAAAAAAAAAAAGGGAAAGAAAAACCCATTCACAATGCCGTGGAACCGGGAACAGGTAAAAAAAAAAAAAAAAAAAAACCATAACAGTCGTTATGGAGAGACAAGGTAACGATAATCTTACCCAATGCAGATAACTTTAAAATGAAAATGAAAAAGACCGCTACAAAAGTTGGTCATAAATCAAGGCACATGTTGTGTGGTGGCAGTATTGACACTGTTCAGTTTCCATCTACAGGGGCGACCGGGTGGTGATTGGTAACGATAAAGTTTTTAGCGTCCCCCACGGAGGAGAGGTGTTTTCTGGAGCCATCCTTCATTACGATGGACAGCTTAGCCGGGTAACGCAGAGAGGGTTTCAGGCCGAGGCTGTACAGTTCCTTCATCACATCCCGGTACTGAGCGCGTTGCTCCATAATCTCGGGGCAATAATCCTCAAAAATAAAAATTGGGGAGTCTTTATATTTAATTTTGCCTCGCAACTTCCGCGCCTCGCGCAGCACCAGTTCTCGGATTTGTGGACGATGAAAGCACATCACCACAGGTCTGGGTTTCTCGGATGGCCCTGGTTTAGTGGCTCGTGTGCGATGAGCACGGTCTAGCTCAGGTGGCGAGGTCAAAACATTGTCACCATGCACTTCATATAACATTTGAGAGAAAAACACTGTCGGTTGGGGGCCTTCAATGTTTTCAGGAATACCTATCACTCGTATGTTGTTACGTCGGCTTCTGCCCTCGAGGTCAATTAGCTTAGCCTTTAGCTTAGCATTCTCTGCAGCCATAACAGTTAGCTTTGCCTCAGTAGCCTGCCAGCTCGAATCGGCAGAGTTCGCAAACGATTCTAGCTCTAAAATCCGTTGCTGGTGGTCTGTGATTGTTGTCTGAAAGCTGTCCATCTTGGCTTCAAGCCTTGTGTATGAACTTTTAATCTCCGCTAGAACCGCTGCTCGATGCTCTTGAAACATCGGGGCCAATATGGCCGTGATGGTATTAGCCAACGAGTCATCCCGTTCCTGTTCCTCCTTCTTTGTTTTCCTAGACATATTTCTTCACACGAAAGAGTGGTCTAGTGTATAATAAATGCAATACTGCGCGGGTATTAGTCTTAAAGCTGGTCAGTGACCATGTAGAAACTATAAAAAGTTCGGGAGCTCGGGTTAGAGCGACTACTCCATCTCACAGCGTAACTGGAAGTCTCGATTGGCACTCTGTTCAGGCTGTACCCTGCCTTGTGCCCTATTTCTCCTGGAATAGGCTCCACTTGGGTGTAATAGGCTTACACTCTATTAAAGGTACTGTTTAAAGGCGGTAGCCTGATTAAAACATAACTGAGCATGAGGAGTTGATTGAGGATGGCCATGACATAACTGACATAAACAGGGACGATGTCATAGGTTAACTAGCAGTAACTCATTTAAGCATATCTATACTTGGTTTGTGTAACAAACTTAATATCTTAATATGTGCTAGACCTATTTAACTGATCTGGTTGTTTGGATAACTTGCAGCAGTACAAGTGGCATCCCCACAGTGCAGAAGGAATCAGCTTTCACTCAAAAGAAAATAAGTATCAAGGACCAATTTGCTTGTGCCAGGTGGGTCAACACTTCTAATTTAATTTTTTTTTGTTTGTTTATAAATATTTTTTTAGTTTAGCTTCTAAGAACAAATTCTTATGCAGATTGCTACAGTTGCTGAACCCAGATCCAATAAATCCAGACTCAGAATCTCTAGGTGATGATGTAAGTGTGAAAGTGATAAAGTTTATTTTTATTGCCTCTAATCACTGTGCAGATTAGTTGATTAAAGTTCTAAGGAAGTTCTAAGTCATCTCAGGCTACGAGATGTAAATCCTTACTATGCCATTATAATGAAATATTCCATAATATTTAATATTTTGTAACCTAATAAAACTGTTCTATTGTTTACACCTCACTATTAAAGGGCTACACGTCCTCTAATCAAGGCTAAATTCTGTTGTATAGCTAAATTGATAACTCATTGCTGCTGAGGTGTAGTACCTTTTGCAGAGGAAAAAAAAAATTACTTGATGTGTAGAATGTTGATGTTTTATTTGGGAAATTCTCCAGCATTGAGCTCATAATAAATAGCCTTTTTTCCCATAACTAGTCATGGGTTTTTTATTTTTTTTTTGATGAACTGCTATAAATGATCTTTCTGGTGTGTCTCAGGTTGCATGCTGTGATTTCAGCAAAACTGGAGTTTTGGTCCACTCAGTTATCCCTATTAACCCCTGTAGCACCCTGATGCAGGCTCCCATCACCGAACATTTCCATAAAGTAATCATCCTGCTCGTTTGGATTTTGGATCTAATGTTCATTTACATGAAAGTATTTTGTATATGATCTTTTTAGTCACTGTTTTTTTTTTTTTTTGTGTGTGCTTAGTTCCTGTTAAGGAGGAAGTATAAAGGACCAGGTCTGTCTGGGAGTTACTGCTGGCCTTCTGTGGCACAAGGTTTCGACACAGTGCTGATATGCCACAGTGGAGAAGATCTTCTCTCCTACATCCCACCTCTGCTTTCTCAGCTGCAGTTAGCCTCTTTGGTCAATGCCTCCCCTGCACACAATGGGGTAAGAGGCAGAAAAGTCTCTAATCTCCGTACCTAATGTGTCCTCAACACTCACCTATAATTTTTTTCTTTCTTTCCTGAGGGTTAAATCCATGTTTTGGTTGTAGGCCGTTTCTTTCAATCTTAATCCTTAATTTTTTGGGTATTAGTCAGTATTAATAGATTTGTATAGCTGTTGTTGATGTTCATTGCTCTCATTCTCTTTTCATTCCTATTTTAGCCAATAGCAGTGATTGTTTGTCCAGGAAGGGAGAAGGTAGAGTCAGTGCTGGAGCTACTAGAAGACAGCAAGACTGCAGTAAACCTACATCCTGCTGCTGTGCTGATTGGAGTAGGCAAGGATGAGGCCAAACAAATCAAGATTCAGAACAACTGTAAGCTCCTTTTCTGATTTTTTATTTTTATTTTACTCTTTATAATGAAAGCAGCATAGAGAGAATTTGTGCTTTGAATTAGGCCAGTTGCTGGTTACCACCCCCTTCAGCCTGGTCAGATTGCTGGAGGTGCAGTTCTTCTTCTTTCAAAGGCTCTGCCACCTGATTCTGGATGAGGCTCATGAGCTCTTCTCAAGAGCCCCTGAACAGGTGAGTAGGCAAAAAAAACAAAACAATGGAAAGAAAGCTGTGATGGTTAATGTTTGCAAGTGATATTTTTTCCCTTTATAGATGACCATCATCTTACAACATTACCAGAAAGTTGTGTCCAGGCCAGAGAGAATGTGTGTGCAGCAGCTTGTTGCTGTAGGCAGTCGTTGGTGTCGGGAGCTGGAGACTGTGGTCCAGAATTACATGTTTAACCCCTGCATCATTATCACAGTGCCAGAGGAGGCAGCTTTATATGGTGGGGTTCAGCAGGTTAGTGATCTACCTCACTGAGAGGGCACAGAAAAGCAAAATAACAGCCAGATTAAACTCCTTCTCTTTCGAAAATCTTTGTCATGTTATTTCTTTTTTGGTTTAAATTTTAAACCAGAATTAGCTTAGATCTAATCTTAGCAATGGGCTAGTACCATGTGGTATGTTCATGCACGGTTACTGTCCCAATATTGAATAACCATTGCTATATTACTGTTAGGAATAAAAAGTAGCAGGCCTGTGGACGGTGATTCCAACAGGTATGTAATATACTTGTTTGTTGGTGGAACTGACCTGCTGCCAGATAATGGTCGTCTGAAACATGTGACACTATAACTGCCACTGTAACTGGGGCTTCAGGTAGGGCTTCAGCTAAAACAAACAAAGATTAAGAGTAATTTCACCTTTCAGGACGACATCAATCCAGAGGTCACTTCCAAGTCAACCAATGAATGCTTTACCAAAAAGATGACCTCTTAAAGGGATGTGAAAAGGAGACATCCAGCCAAATGGACATTTAGAATGCTTTTGAAATGAAAAACAAATTCAAACTGTGGAGACAGGTGTCAGTCTTGATCCAAAAAGAGCCAGTGTGGGTTTAGGCTTTCATTCCATCCAAGCAAAATCTACATCTTACGGTTTCATAAGCTTACATATGAGCGTAATTGCCTTGTCTCGCTATGATAGTCTAGAGAGCAGATTGGCAGTACAGTGGAACCTTGGATTGCGAGCATAATTTGTTCTGGAAGTACTTGTATATCAAAGCAAATAAAAAGTCTCATAAAAAGTAATTAAAACTAAAAATATTTGTTGCACAACCCAAAAACAACAACAACATAAAATAATGAATATAAAATATAAAGTAAAAATAAAACAAATTAACCTGCACTTTACTCTTTGAAAAAAAAATTTAAGTTTATTTGAGAGGAGGGAGAGCTACTGTGTGGGATGACTTTCACATGCGCGCGCACACACACACACACACACATACACACACACGCACTTCTTCTTTAACAAGGAACATCTCTAATCACACAAGTGTGCGCGCACACTAACAGAATCACTGCTGTAAAGTAAAAATAAAACAAATTAACATTACTTTTTAAAAGAATCATGAAAGAGCAGTATTTCCGTTTGTGTGTGTGAAGGTGACCCATATATGCACACTAACGGAATCAGTGTTTTCTGTCCCTAATGACATTTGCTTTTGTTTTACGCTCGCACACGCGTTATAATAAACAGTACACACATGCGTGAAAGTCGTGTGGACGACTTTCGCGCACACACACACACACGCGAATATTGACTATACGAGTGACGCACGCGGACTGAGAACGATCATGGGAGAGGATTACCCACAATTCTGCTGCGTGAGGGAGAAGTACAATTGGCTTAGTTGTGATCACATGACGCTTCAAAGCAAGAAGCACATGCGTATATAAAGAGTCAATTGTTTATCAAGCCAAAATTTTGCTAGTCTTGCTCGCAAATCTGGTTACTCGCAATCCGAGGTTCCACTGTAGTCTCTTGAGGATTGCAAAGTGTCTATCAATAATAGTGAGACTAGGCAAATGCTTT
>JAAGKR010009673.1:0-25789 GCA_011419295.1 Clarias macrocephalus | reverse complement strand
AAAACATAAAACATGAAATTCTGCCTGTTGAATTGTGTCAAAATAAAGTGTCGTCCTGTCAGGACTGCTTGTCCATAAAAAAAAGTTGCACACTAATAACTAATGCCTTTAGCTTTAATTACGGAATTTAGTGTTAATTACATTTGAGGTTAAGTGTCCGATAATAGACGGCCAAGATCTTGTATTGATGATGAAAGGGCCAATCCACTCCATAATGTCTTCTCCAGCACAGCCCAAAGACTTTGCAGTTCCAGTTCATGTGTGAAAATGTTTCCTCATTCTTACACCATTTAAGTCTGATGAATCTTGTCATCGTTGTTGTCCTGGTATATGTCTGTGCCATCTGGGAAGAAAAAAACTCTATAGATGTGACAACCTGGCCATTCAGTTCATTCAGGTCATCAGCTGACTTCGTTTTATTGCCACATAACGTTGCTGAGCCTAGACCTGACCAACTGAAGCAATCCTAGATCATAAGACAATAATCCCAGATCTTTCAGAGGCTTGTACAGTGGCCACTATGAATGAGGCTTACAAGCTTCCCTTCTTACCCTGATGCAACCACTATTCAATACCACTATCCTTTGAAGTTTTAATAATGCATCAAACAGGTATTAACCCAATTCCAGTAATTTCAACAATCTCCTTAGTTGTTTTCTTTGCTTGATTCAGGTCAATAATTTGACCCTTCTGAAACATAATAACATAATTTTCACAACCATGAAATGTTTTCCGATGTTTTTGTTTAAGCAATGAGAAGATACTTATTGCATCAGTTGCGGTTAAAAGTATTGCTGACAGCTGAAAAATATTAATCACTGCAATAACTCTTAAGTGTTTGCTAAATACAATCTAAACAGTGGTTTTAGTTTTTGACCAGGCAGTGTATTTTCTTTGTTGTTGTTTTTTAACTGAACTGTAGCTTATCAACTGTAGGTTGTCTACTTGCAGCGATATTGTAAACTCGACATGAGGGATGAATCATATTTCATTTGATGATTTGGAAAACCACATCGAGCCACTATAAAACTGGATATAAAGCATGGTTTAAGCAGTACAATAAAGCAATTACTCAGTTTGTGCCAATCTCTTTATTAGGAACACAACATAGTGTTGGTAGTTTATCTTTCTTCATCTAGTTAATTATTAAAAATTTCTACATGTGTAAGACCCATTAGCTACGCAATTCCCAATATCCCCCAGTCTGGACTAGAAGCACCTCGTAATTACGTTTCTAATTGCACGAGTAATGAGCAGCTCTGAAGCAGCTTGTTATGTCATTTGTTGGCCCGTCCCCTAATGTGGTGTAAATCAACAAGTTAATTAGATCTGCCTGAAAGCACCTTTAATCAGGGCTGAGACCTGTTTCCTGAAGATCTGATATGAGTTACAAAGACCTCAAACGGACTTCAAAAACACACATTTACGCTTTAATTTAAGAATATCAACCCTTTTGTAAAGCTGTGATTGAGCTCCAGATTAAATGAATTAAAATTTTAAAAAATTGAAAGTATTCAGTTCAGTTATGGCAGTGTGTTGCCCATCTACTGCATGTACTGTATGTGTGTGAGTCAAATTAACACTTTGGACAGTGAAAGGTTTCGATGGACAGAAGTCAAAAAAAAAAAAAAGGTTTTCATGTCATTCTTCCATTCGCCAATTACAGCCATAAAGCTGGCTTAGGACAGTGATTGCATTTCAGTGTGGCATGAGTACAACCTAGTTATTAAATGTAAATGCAATACATTCTTTTCCCTGCAGTGTGATTGACTCCATAACTTCTCCATAAAAACGCCATTGAATTATTATTATTATTATTATTATTATTAAATTCATGCTTTGCTTGGCTCTAGGCATAATCTCTGTCCAGAAAAGGTCAAAAAGTTACTCAGCATTACTGCCTGACAGGGTGGCATTTGCGTCGAGCAGGTGACATGCTTTTTCTCCCAATGAGAAGTGCACTGTTGGCATTTCACCAAAGTACAAATATAATCAAATTTTCATACCACCTGACCCCACAGCCGCTAAATCTCAGTCCTTAATTTAAAGGAACCTGATGTTATTCACTTGCTGGACGGCATGTTACATTAATAGTGTTAGTTAGAGGCTTTTTCAGGATGACACTCCACAGACGATGACTTCTCTTTTCTCCGCATCCCTTACCAGCTGCATCTACTTCATGTCACTGACACCTCTGTAAAAAGCCCACTTTGGCTCCATCTGTTCCACTGATAACTGCAACACTCTCATTTCCCACCTTTCCTTCTGCACTAGAGACTTCACTGCAGCCTTACACGTATGAATATTCATGAACATGAGGCTGAGTTGTGGTTGTGGAAACGCTAACATTGAAAGAAAGCTCATAATTTAAGGTTAATTCTAATGAGGACATTTAACTTGCTAAGAACAAATCACAGACTATGTTCTGTAATGCACTTTTGATAATAATCTCTGTGATATATTGAGACCTTTCATATGATACTGATTACTGTGATTACTGAGACACTTAGCACATAATTTTATTTTAATTACAGAGTGCCTCGCTCTCAATTCTTATAACGACAAAAAAAATAAGTTCTGCCAAACCTAAAGATGACAAAAATGAAGTAAAACTATTATTATTATATATAATTATTCTAACTCTTTAATTCATTTTAAGCCACCATGACCAAAACATTTTTTTAACTATTACATATTTCCTTTTAATTTTAAATTTGAATTTTCCTCAAATGTTTTTCATACATTTAGTGAGCATTCCAAAATTAAACCACTCACATATATACAATTTGGGCGCACAGTCTTTGGACTGTGAAAGGAAACCAACCAATCACATTGAGAACATGCAAACAGACAAGACACAGGAATCGAACCCTCAACCCTGAAGGTATGAGGCCACAGTGCAATCAGCCTGATCTGCATGTCTTTGGACTGTGGGAGGAAACCGGAGGACCTGGAGGAAACCCACCAAGCATGCACAGACCGAGGTGGGAATTGAACCCGAAAACTGAAGGTGCAAGGCGACAGTGCTAACCACTAAGCCAGCAGGCGGGCCCCATATAAATATAAATTTCTTTTTTTAAATCAGATAGAACTTTATAATTATAAAGATACAAAATAAACATTATATGGTTATTAAAAACTAAAATAATTTTTTTTTTACTGGATCTCAATGAACAAAAATGGATGTATATAAATAATATGTAATTTGAATATATATTGTAATAAGCAACGTGATGGTATCGAGATGTGCTAATGTTTGCTTATCCAGTATAAAAGAAAACTTTTGATTTTGAAAAATAACATGAAATCACTTAAATACCTGAAGTCCATTAAATATACGTGTTTGACCATTACTCAGTTATTAATAGCTCGTCTGTAGAATGATCCACAGCTCTACATGTGTACATACTATATTATGAGACAATCTAGTATAACTTTGGTTCAGACTCAGGGGTTTGTAAAGACAAGCTGAACACTCCCTGTCTCTAAGATATTACCCATACTGGAAGCAGTCCAGTAGCGTGAGCGATGGACGTGTGCCCAGAATGCCGGCCAATGAGGAACTAAGCAGGCAGTAGATCATTACTGAATCCAAATTAATCCAGCAAGAGGACATCAATCACAGAATCTACATGCGCATCTCAGTTCCTCACCTCTTTATGGTAGGCTCTGACAGAGACTGATTATCCTGTTTTTCAATGAAATCTCAGTATTATCTCTAGAAGAAGTAGGCCACTGAAAGACAGAAACAGTTAGGCATCATGTGCTCATAGATCTGAGAGGAGAATATCTAGGATGGGATTTTATTCCACTCGATATCGCCCTTGGATATTGTGGCTTTCATGATTGTTTCATCTCTTTCTTGGTATATGACCTTGGCTGACGTCAGATTCGATTTGGGGATTTTATTTCACGCAGTCCAGCTCTATGAGAATGGGATATTTTCTGCAATGCAGTGCTGTGCTTTGTATTGACCAGCTGATACCAGCCGAATGAAACAGTTGTTTCAGGAGCTGTTACTCAGCTGCTCTTCTGTAGCTGAAAACTTCTCTCAATGATGTTTTAAATATGCATACCGAAAAATTAGTTCATCCGTCAAAATCCACCCTGAATGACTTGCGTATTGATCTTAATACCTAATTCACATGTAACGAATTCAATCTGGCGGTACGGTAGTGTAGTGGTTAGCACTGTGGCCTCCACACCTCTATGGTCGAGGGTTTGATTCCTGCCTTGGTCTGTATGCATGGAGTTTGCATGGTCTCCCTGGGTTTGGTGGGTTTCCTCGCACAGTCCAAAGACACCTACGTCAGGCTAATTGGTGTTTCCAAATTCCCCATAATGGGTGTGTGTGTGGGTGTGTCCCGCGATGGACTGGTATCCCAACTTGTGTTTATCTCGCCTTGTGTCTCCAGGCCTCCTACGATCCTGTACAGTAAAAGCAGTAGAGCAAATATGTGAGTGAAATTATGTTTCATCTTTGGCACATGTTTTTGCTTTGGTGAGCAGTTTCCTACATTACCCACAACGTCATTTGACTGCCCACTGATTCCAATTACATTCAATATCATTCACTATATGTTCTTTTTATCTACCTGAAATGCTTGATAAACGGTTGAATGTAATAGGAATCAGTCAAACAACACGAAATAATACACTTTCTTACTGAGACCGGTGAAGGTTTTGCTTTTTAATCATGTCGCACTTTCTGTATTTAATCAAAAACCATACAGCTTGTATACAGTATATCATAAACAGATTCTCACAGTGAAACTCCACCTCGCTTTTCCAACTCTAACTAAAGAGAGTGATGCAGCCGGGCTTTATTTCTTTAGTAAACCTAGCTCTCTCAACCCGTCAAAACACATACTGTTCTTTCTTTCGTTATTTCTGCTCATTTCTGTTAACACCACTGTGCTAATGTAGATTGTTAACTAGCCAAGCCGAGTTGCGATAGTGGAGTATTTAGACCACCGCTAGACCAATCATCGTCCTCTGCATTCAGTTTAACAGTTGGTATAACTGAATGTCAGAGGATTGATGAAAAGAGGATTGCGATGGAACACAGGTAGAAGATCCAGATGCTCAATCTGATTTTTCTTTTATATGTGCATACAATCAACTACTGAATTTAAGACAAGACTACTGTCATGAAGTAGTCTTTATGGCTTCAATGTCATGGACCATCCTTGAGGTCAGAGTGTTCTCTCACATGCAGTTTTGAAATGTTTCATGTAGAAAACATACACTAATAGATACCCTAATCAGCCGTAACATTAAATGCATCTGCCAAATATTGCGTAGGTTCCACGTATGCTGATAAAATAAAACAGCTCTGACCCTTCGAGGCACAACTCCTCCTTATCGCTGAAGGTGTTCTGCGCTATATGGCTCCAAGACTTTCGCAGCAGACGCTTAAGGTTCTGTAAATTGTAAAGCTGGGTCTCAATGTGGGGATTTGGGAGGCCAAGTTCCTCAACCATTCTTAATCTATTTTTGTAAAGTGTCCGTTATACTGCTGAAAGAGGTCACTATCATTAGGAAATAATGTTGCCATTAAGGGGTGTACTCGATGTAGAACGATGTTAAGATATGTTATATGTGTCTCACGTGAATGCCAGGACCCAAGGTTCTCCAGCAGAACAGTTTCCAGAGCATTGCACTGCCTCCGCTGACCTGTCTTCTTCCAATAATCCATCTTGGTGCTTTCCCTTTTACTTTTAAAGTGATGCACATACACCAGATCACCTTCTGTTGATGCATGGTCAAGTTGATGCACATTGTAGGGGCTTTTGGAGGGAAACAAGGGTCAGCACATGTGCTGCCACCAGCCTGCAGCTACATAGCCTCATACAAAGCACACTGTGTTGTACTGTGTGTTCCTTTTTATTGTAGCCAGCATTAACATTATTAGCCAATTCCTAAGACTATTCCTAAATTTTTGTAGGTACTAACCACTGAATACCAGACACACCCACAAGATCAGCTGTTTCAGACATGCTCTGACCCAGTCATTCAGGCTGATACAGTAGATATATTTGTACAGTTGATAAATGTCAGATCTGTATGGCATGTTCTGAAAACGTCTGTTAGTAATGCTACAAGCAGATTTCACAGTACACAGAGCCACAGAGACAAGCCAAACGTTTCATGCATGATCTCCGGGCTCAGCCTGATGGTAATTTGAATGTCAGCCAATGGATGCATGAGATGCAGCACCTGAGCTCCTTCATCTGAATTCTAAAGGAAAGTGCTTCTCCGAAAATACCTCTCCGTCCCCTGGTGACTGATGATCCTCTGGCCTTGGTGGTTTATCAAACCCTTTGATATTTAATCAAATCAAGCTTTCATGTGGATAAAGAAGGATTGAGTAGAAAATTATTCAGGGCTGAGTGTTTATCTAATTGGTTTCAGGGCTTACAAAAACAAATTTCTTTTTTTTTTTTTTTCTTTTTGTCCTGTAACAAGATTTGCTTGTTGAAAATAGAAAGAAACTGCTAAAAATAGAAAAGAAAAAAAAAGCTTTATTTTCGAGATGCAGAGATGTTTAGTTAGAGATGTGAGTATAGTATAGTATAGTAGTAGGAAGATTGTGTGGAATAGAGTGGATCAATAATGCAATAATTCACATCCACGCAGAACATTACACACTTGAACGTGAACTCCTTCTTCATCACCCGTCTTACACTTGCTGTTTACTTCCAGTTCATTCAGCCAGCGTGAAGTCTTGCCAATTTTACATTTAAGTTCTAAGCTTTCTGAGCTTACATTCTGTGAATGCTATTTCTGCGCTTTTTGACCGTTGCCTTGTTGATCGGCTGTTCTTTCGATTTGCCCTTTTTCTGGTTTATTCATGAATTTCCGTTTCCCTCGTTTTTGATTTTGAATTCTGTCTTGGATTCAGTAAACAAACCTCCTCCACATGGATTCTCACACATCTACTGAGTCCAACATGTTACAAAATGATAAGAAGACAAGTCTTTTAAGAAAGCCTGGCTTTGCTGAACATGCTGTCGGAGAGTGTTTAAGGCTTAAATTATTAGTCTGCATTTAGTTAACGCAAAAAGTTACGCAGGTAGCACTTGCTGCAGAGGGAAAAGGTCCATGTGACACTCTGACCTGACACACACCTCTTCCTATCTATGTCATGCAGGGTGGAGTAGAGTTAAACCTCCAGAGATTGGAGTGTGTTTCAGACTGGATTAGTGTGTTCCCTGTATTGTTTCATGATATATATGTTGTGTTAAAGGTTACAGGTCAGGGACAATGGATTAGGCTCATTGCAGGCTCATTGCAGACTCATTGCAGGCTCACTGGCTCCACCCCCTGGATCACTTGATCTGCAGCAGTTTATCTGTTTTCAGATAAGAAGCTATACATGTAACATAAATATTGAACCTCCTGCCAACATCAGATATCAGCACCATTAAGGTGCGGTGTTTGTTTGTGCAGCAGATGTCTCTTGACATTCTCCCTCAGAAGCGAACAGCTTTAGAACGATTCGTATCACTAATTGATCAGCTTTGAGTACCTGGAGGTTAATCGCACCACAGGACAACATTCCGTGGCTCGCAAAAGCGCATGAGTTCGGCTCAGAGAATGTAGCCGAGCTGATGAGGAAATGAGAGTGAGGCTGTGCTTCTACATCAGTACTCTAAGCCTTATCGTCTCACTGCTTCCTGCTCTGCCTTTGAAGTTCTGCATCTTATTAGTCTCAGTAACTGGGAGCAGCGCAGTAATAGCGTGGAGGTTTTTGAAGCTGATTTGGGACGGCTTGTTAAAGTGGATGAAGCTCAGGCTGTATCCTTGCTGGAGTGTGTACTTTGGCGACTCTGTTCATGATTACTGTCTAAGAGGGAAATGTGGCAGCGTGCTGCATAAGCAGCTGGAATGTGTTTTTCTTTCTTTTCTTTTTTTTTATGAGTTATTTTTATGAGGTATTTCAGTGGCCTTGCTTTAAACTTGATGTTTCCTTTAAAGCACTTAATATGAAATACCATAACAATACCACAGTGGAATTATTCCAGATGCTAGGTCTCTTTTGAAAGTGATGGAATTAGGCAGTTAAAGCAGGAAACTGTTGTTTAATGTGCAATTCAGGCGTGTTATTTCGACATTCACAAAACCTGGGATTTTCGTTTCATGTACAGAACATTGCAAGTGAACTGAGACTGGATACTTTTACAGTAATGGAACTTGTTTCCATTTGCATAGGAAGATTGTTCGCAGATAACATTTTTACATTAGCAGAAGATTACAGTATGGTTCTGGAAACTTGCATTGTGGAAGACATTGATTATTGTGGAACAGCTGTAATATCATAAAGCAACCCATAATTTTTAAAACACTGCAGTTATTTTTGGATTGTTACACCTTAAACACCTTATAACCTGTTTAATACTTACTGAACATTCTCATAATATTCTCTAAGTTGTTGAGGCCACTTTATTCCTTACAGATGTGTTATGTAAGGGATAAACAGCAATCGTACAGTATCTCGAACTGCATGAAACAACCATATTGTTGATTATTGTTGTATTATTTTCCAATAACGGCGCACCCTAGAGAGTGGGTTTGTCTCTAAACTCAGCAATTTGCCTACAATTACAATTTTTATATTCGTTAAAGGGGATCTATTGTGCAAAATTCACTTTTTAGTCATTTTTAGGCATACAGATGGGTCTCCTGTGTGTCTATATACAAATGAATACTGTGAGACAAAAAAAAAAAAAAAAAAACATTCCTTGCTTTTTATCCCTTTTCCTTTGATATATTCACCAGGCAGTAAACAAGCCAATTCAATTTCCCCCTAATGTGACCTCATATAAGAAGCTACCCTTGTCCCATCTTGTTGCTCGGCTTTGTTGTTTTCTGGTGAATGTGGCTCAGCTGTTGTTCATTCACATAGACACTCGAATGGTAGTAAGAAACCCACCAAGCATGGGCAGAACATGCAACGTCCATGCACACACACGCAAGGTGGAGATCAAACCCAGGACCTGGCGATGCAAGGCAATTAACCACTAAACCACCATGCCACCGTGGTCCTGCTGGTTAGTGTGAGGATACTAAATAGTAACGCAATACATCACTCTTCACTTTTTCACAATTTTTAACCAAAAATTAAAAATCTCAAACTCTCCCAAGCACATTTGACAAAAAAACTTGAATAAAACTTGAATAAATGCAACTTACTTAATTCGACACAGTACAGAATAATATTGCAGATGTCTACTTATGAGTGTGCTGTCTTCAAAGTCCACGCATAATATTTTGAGTGAGTTTTGATTTAAAGTATTTTGACTCAGACTATCAATTGCTGTTATATGTTGTGACACTATATTTAGATATTTAAAAAGGTATTTCTTTGTTTATACTAGAAGTACATACAACATCTCAGAAGGTTATTGGAGGTTTCCGAAGTGAGTTATGTCTATCATTTTTTTAATCGAAACCTTTTTGACACTCCAACTATATGTTGTATATCCAACTGTATGACTCTTTATACGTATATAATGGCAAAGATAAATAGATTTTTTTAATCATTGTTACATAATGCAGTGGGTATACTGTTAACATGTTTGAATATAACCACAAGGCTTAATTTTGTCCTAAGTGCATTAAACCTCATATGGTGTGACACTACATCATATAGTGTGACCGTTTTTGGCAGTTACTCCATGTGATCCATTTGTCACCCCATATGATAGGAGCTAAATATTTCTATAGACAGAATGATTATTCATTTCAGTAAATTTATTGTCATATTGTATTTATTACCAGTGTGGCTATGTTTAAATTATGCTGCTCTAGTGCACAAAAAGGGTCACGTCAGGTCAAACAGCCATATACGAATTCTCAATCCACTCTCCTAACTGCGAATTTTTTTTCTCTCTTCCAGTCAGTTTTTAAATCAAACTTTATTGTGTACAGTATTATAAATCAAACAGTATATCAATTGCAAGATAAGCAAATATATATAAAGTAGGCGTATTCTGTTTTTAATACAACATCCTTACACTAGTTTTTAATACAACCTTACACATCAGTTGTACTATCATTGTGTTTCTTGCATCACAGTTTAAGATTGTCCAAGTGATGTTTATTCAGTCTTTATTCTGATGGATCGTAATCTTCTCAGTTCACGTATGATTTGTTTGAAAAGCATCTTCAGCAGAGATGGTGCAGTGATGCACAAACATTCAGAAATTCACATTGCTAGCCAAAAGACATTTTGTTCTTTTTATAGTTGTTCAGCGAAAATGCCGTACATGATTGAAGTTATCTTTAATCCAATGCTTACCATTTCCTGCCATATCTCTGCTGAGCGTGTGTACCGTTTTCTAAAGATGCCATTGCCAAGCCTTGTTGCTTTGTATGCTATCCTGTTTTTTGTCCCTGTTTTTTTGAACCGTCATAGTCCTGTTTGCAAGCCTTGCTAATCCCTTGAACCCTGCCCATTTCCTGACCTTGAACTTCCGTAACCCCGTTGATATTGTTTTCACAAGTAAAGAACGTCAGTAAACGCTGGACGGAGTGCACTTTTTGTCTGTCATGTCATTCGTATAATAATGTCTATTGTTAAAAGTGCTGTACAAATAATATTGAGTCCTTTGGGTAAGTTAAAAGGAGACACCGACCAGTAGGGACCATGTACAACAATTCTGAAAAACAGTAACCTGAGACCCTGGATCTGTGAGGCATTAACACTGCACGAAATAATCTTTGCTAAATTAAAAAATAGAATTTTATCCAGTTATTGTTAACTGTAGATCATATGAAGCATTTTCCCTACAGGTGTCTGTGAATAAGCTGAAATGCTTAAGTATTAGAACAAGCGCATTAATCTAAGCCTGAGATTTGAATTACAGCCAAAGTCATTACGTTATATGTCTATTATAAGGCTTGTGCTTATTTAAAGTCTCCTCTGGGATTTTTGCTCTCATATTACACGCGTGTGTTGACTTTGAGTTATTCACCCTTCCTAATCTGTCCTACTAGCTGCGTGAGACATCAGGCACCATGAATTAGTGCCCGTCTTAGAGAAAAAAATTTTCATTCTTAAGATACACTCGAGCATGATCATTTATATTACAGTATGTAAGCTCTTATGACAGTGAGGAATGCAGCTGAAATCTGGCGTTGACATTGTTTATGGAGTGAAATGTTCGATTTTAAATCATTTTTCTGCTTCATTTCTTTTGTTATTTTGCTGTCGTTGTGTTATTGCGTTAAGTGTCGTTTATCATTTGAGCCATCGGTCTATCCAGATTCAAATGTACAATTTCAGATCACATTTTTAGTTGTGAAGTTTTATTTGTATTCTCATTTCAATGTCATTATCCTTGTAGCGGCGCAATGGCGTAGTGGTTAGCCTCGCACCTCCAGAGTCCGGGTTCGATTCCCACCGCGGGGTCTGTGTGCATAGAGTTTGCGTGTTCTCCCCGTGCTCCGGTTTCCTCCCATAGTCCAAAGACATGCAGATTAGGTTAATTGCGTGATGGATTCGCACCATGTCCCAGGGTGTAGCCCCGCCTTCTGCCTGAAGTCTCCTCTGCGGCCATGTACAGGATACTCAGGTTAAATAAGATTACTGCTGATACTTTAGTATTGCAGTAAAATGGGTGAGATGAACTCTATTCCGCAACAAGTTTAAGCACAACTAGGAAGACGGCACATTAAGTGGAACATTCTCGACATTTCACAAGGTTGCATTCACGATCGATAATATTCACAGTGGCATTTCAAGTGTGTTTCAAGCTGTCAGTCAAAGCAGTGGCAGTGACAGGTCTATGATAGCGATGTTCCCTGATGCACTCAGTGCCTTGCTCTTAATGCCCTCCGTCACTCATGTGAGGAAGACACGCTGCCGGATAGCTCATTACGGCCGTGTCTGCTGGAGGTTTTGAGGAATGAGGCTTTATTCCTGCCTCCCGTGTTTGAACGACTGCACTTTGCACTCTGGGAGGATGATGGATAACCGTGCTCTAGTGAAAAAGAGCCGGGTGACATCTGAACATGTTGATTCGGAATTAGAACTGACAGCGTGATTCACTGCAGGATCGGGATCTAGCACTAAAGTCTGTTATTACACATTGGGGAGATAGGGAGCGCTTAAGTGAACTGTGTGTGGAGGGAAAGTAAGTAGTTTAGTGCAACGTGTGTGTGTGTGTGTGTGTGTGTGTGTGTGTGTGTGTGTGTGTGTGTGTGTGTGTGTGTGTGTGTGTGTGTGTGTGTGTGTGTGTGTGTGTGTGTGTGTGTGTGTTAAATAATTATGCCAAAAGGTTATTCCTAAAGGTCTAAAAAGCCTACACATCTAAGACATTAAGCCCCAAGGATTTTATTTACAATGACAGGTGACTGTTAAACATCAGACAGACTGCTGAACATCTGGAACATTCCAGATGGTGACCATTGTCTATTTATCAGTGTAACAGATAGACAGGGAGACAGATGTACTTTATTGATGCTCAAGGAAGAATTTGGGCTCTATAGTAGCTGAGGAATGCAATATAAAAATTAATCTATTTTATTTACACGGAAGGTGCAGAAGTAATTTAAATTTTCTTATAAGCATATCAGCATGCGGTATTTATTGTCTAAATAAATTTTAAATCAGACAGACAGGACAGGACATGACCTGCCAAGCAGTGCCTGACAGCAGTGCACAGAGAAGATCTTCAATATCGCCTCCCTTAGTACTTTAGTGGGATGAGTCAAAGGTTTTTTGGAAAATCACTCCGTGTCAGCAGATGGGCAGTATTGTTTCAAATGTTCAGCAAATATCACGGGACAGAAACAAACACTAGACCGGTAAACTAGCAGCCTAGTAAGCCTACTTTTCTGTCCTGCACATATATCTACGGTATTCGCTTGCAGGCTTTCACATGCATATGAACTTCAGTAACGTCTAAATCCTAATCCATAGGGTTCAATACGTTACGGTCCATATCATATGATATGGTTTAAGATGATATGGTTGAATTTAATTTGGTCCACCCTTTACAGCTTTAACAGCTTCAATTCTTCTGGAAAGGCTTTCTACAAGGTTCAAAACAAGCTTCTGGAAGAACGGTCAAAAATCCCCATAAACACACTCCTAAACCGTGTGGAAAGAATTCCCAGAAAGAGTTGATGCTGTTATAGCTGCAAAGGGTGAACGAACATCGTATTAAACCTTATGGATTAAGAATTGGATGTTACTCAAGTTCATATGCACGTGAAGGCAGGCGCGCGAATACTTCTGGCAATATAGTGTACTGTATGTGTTATCCGTCCAGTCCAGGCTGATGTTCAGGGTAGTCTACTATTTCTATGGTTAATATGAGCTGAGCGTTATTAGAGCAGCCCTACTTATTAATTATACACTACTTAAGTTGTTTTCTAGTTGCACTAAAGTCATTAGTATTCAGTGCAGTCGATGAATAATCGTAATCTGTTTGTCTTTCACCTCCTTCTGGAATGTTGGGCAGATTTCAAAGCGAAGCTGGACATAGTTTTAGCTATAGTTGAGCTGCTGAGATGGCAGAAAAAAAATCACAGTTTCAAAAAGTTTCTCCATGTGACACCTTTACTTTGAAAGGAAATCATCTTAAACTGACACTGAAACGTCAACATTCCTGAGAACTTTGTGATGCCTCACAGCTCTCTGAAGTGCTAGAATTTGAATAAATGCTAGAATAACTTTCAGACGTGAATAAAATAACTGGAATCTGTCACGTATTAAAATTCCATTTGAAGATGACATTTCAGTCCATTAAAAAGAAGAACAATAAGAGTTGCTGACTCGCTGAGCAGCAGGTGATCTCCACCGGCGAGCGTTATTCAGATTTGAGTGGCAGGTGAAGTTATACAGTAAAAGCGTTTCAGGGGGCGAATAAATTATGTTTTGCTGAAACCTATTTCCCTCTAATGTTCTAAGAGAATATATACAATTTGCTTGTTGACCTGGAAAGAGTTCACATACAGTATCACACTACAGCGACTGTTGCACTTGCCTTAGATGATCTGCTTTTTAAGAATAATCTCGGTTCTCGCTCTCTTTTTTTTATGATATATGATTATCTCATCCGGTTTTGTATTCCTACAAAGTAAAGTCCATTTGAATTGATCAGAAGTAAGTATATCAGCTGTTTAGTTTGACCTACATGTCTGTCTGTCTGTGCCTTTCAAAATAGTGAGAAATTTCAGGGTTGCAATAGCAGGTCACTATCTTAGATGGATGAGCAAACCGAATGGGAGCAACATGCTACACTGAACTAGAACAGTATTATTAATTGACTCACATGGTCTCGGTGTGTGAATTGAAATGCAAGGCCCCAGTTTTTCTCTTCTAGTCTTGCTCATGTTCTGGAATGTATGGATGAAATATAAAAGTGCTTTTAGGCCACGTTGTTACACCAATACAAACTCCCCTTAAATAACCTTAAAGTGTTTCTGATAAATCTTCAAAAAGTCTCCTTTCTAAGCATTCCACAAGTAGTGTTAATAAAGATTTTGTCTGTGAAACTTTTAGATGATAGTGCACAGTGTGTGCAGAAAAAAAAATGAAATCAGTAAATATCTAAACTAAACATCTGATGTAAGCTAGGTGAAACGCGGGGAAAGTATATTAAACTTTTATTATAGTCTAGACGTGAGGTTTAAATAATATATATGGACAAAGATATCTTTCTGTTTTTTAACAGAGCCTGTAATTCTTTTAGATGCATATGAGTTTGGTTGCTTCTATAGATCATTGATGAGATCTACATTTAAATATAAAGCTGATCAATATGATTCAGCTTAATTTCTACAAAGCTTCGGTAAACAGCACACACTCACTAGTCCCTGATAACTCGCCTGACTATTGACTTTGTTTTTGATCCACCCTTTTGGATTTGTCTCCTTCATTCAGTAAACGCTGCACCTGTGTGTGTCTGACACACCTTTTTGACCTGCATATGACATTTTTGCTTACATTTAGCATGATCATATGTTTGTAACTGATTTGATTATGTAACTGATTTAAGAATACATGTGAATATGAAAGGGAACTTGAGTTAATCTGTGACACGGTTTAAATCTTGCAGCAGATTAAAATCACATCTCCAACATCTCAAGTTTTTTTTTTTATGTATTAAATACATCGTATATTGTATACATTTGTTGACAAATCCAGACAAATTACATGATTTTTAAAAGATGCATTTCTATTAAAAAAATTAATTAAAAAAAACATTGTGACCTGTTAAAAATATGGGAATCTATCCCAAGGGAAAAGATGCAAATACTTTTCTTCACTGTTTGATTTTTGTGATCCGGGTAAGATGGACCACAACATATCGATAATTTTTTAATATATATTTACTGGAAAGAAAAATCATTGTTAAAGAAAAATCATAAAAGGAATAAACATATACAAATTATAAATTACATAACTACCTGGAAAGCCCTATAATAATATTTTTAAAAATCCACATATTAAACTAAATTATGTTGTTGGTGTATTCTTTTTTTTTTTTTTTTTTTCACTTTGTGTTCGAAGGTCTTTTGCAAGGATTGGCAGGATGGTTGCCATTTCCACACAATTCATCATATATTTCCATCTTAACAGCCAAGTTGGCTGACACAAAAGACATTGTGATTGGTGACAGTAGACAGTTCCGTAAATGATGATTAAGCACCAGAATATTGAATATACTACAGTTTGATCGATACAAATAACCCAAGCCATTCTTGGAACAAATTTACGAAGTTAGTTAGTGGCATTAACACTATTCAGTGGAGGGTAACCACTAGTCAGAGATGGGTAAACATGAGTCAAAGGTAGGAAAACAACACTTAGAAGTGAGTAAACAAAAGACAGAGGTGGGTTAACACTAGTCAAAGGTAAACATGAGTCAGGGGTGAGTATACATGAGTCAAAGATGATTAAACACTAGTCAGAGGTGAGTAAACACAAGTCAGAGATGAGTAATCATGAGTCAGACGTAAGTAGTCATGAGTCAGTGGCGAGTAATCATGAGTCAGTGGCGAGTAATCATGAGTCAGATGTGAGTAAACACTAGTCAGAGGCGAGTAATCATGAGTCAGATGTGAGTAGTCATGAGTCAGAGTTGAGTAAACACTAGTCAGTGGTGAGTAGTCATGAGTCAGTAGCGAGTAATCATGAGTCAGAGGTGAATAAACAGTAGTCAAAATTATGTAATCACTAGTCAGACGTGAGTAAACGTGTAAATGTGTAATGTGTCAGAGGTGATATACATAGTCAGTTGCGAGTAATCATGAGTCAAATGTGAGTTTCATGAGTCAGAGGTGAAGTAAACACTAGTCAGAGGCGCGTAATCATGAGTCATTTAGTGTCAGAGTCAGAGGTGAGTCTTCACTGTGTGGTGAGTAGTCTTGCGTCAGAGCGAGTAATCATGAGTCAGAGGTGAATAAACAGTAGTCAAAGTTATGTAATCACTAGTCAGAGGCGAGTAATCATGAGTCAGATGTGAGTAGTCATGAGTCAGAGGTGAGTAAACACTAGTCAGTAGCGAGTAATCATGAGTCAGATGTGAGTAGTCATGAGTCAGAGGTGAGTAAACACTAGTCAGAGGCGAGTAATCATGAGTCAGATGTGAGTAGTCATGAGTCAGAGGTGAGTAAACACTAGTCAGTGGTGAGTAGTCATGAGTCAGTAGCGAGTAATCATGAGTCAGAGGTGAATAAACAGTAGTCAAAGTTATGTAATCACTAGTCAGAGGCGAGTAATCATGAGTCAGATGTGAGTAGTCATGAGTCAGAGGTGAGTAAACACTAGTCAGTAGCGAGTAATCATGAGTCAGTTGTGAGTAGTCATGAGTCAGATGTGAGTAAACACTAGTCAGAGGCGAGTAATCATGAGTCAGATGTGAGTAGTCATGAGTCAGAGTTGAGTAAACACTAGTCAGTGGTGAGTAGTCATGAGTCAGTAGCGAGTAATCATGAGTCAGAGGTGAATAAACAGTAGTCAAAATTATGTAATCACTAGTCAGACGTGAGTAAACGTGTAAATGTGTAAAGTGTCTAAAACACACATACATTTCAGTTGTCAATCATAATTATTCAAATATGAGTTTCCTGTAAGATTTCCTGTAAGGAAGTGCACTGGCTATTTTGAGCCCCCTGTTCTTGTGCATTTACTGTACAGAAAACAGAGGACTCATGCCTTCACTGTGTGCTGGAATAAATCTTGCATAAGAGCATGAGCGAATAAGCTCCAGTACAAAGACATAGACAGACATACAGGTTGCATGAGATGAGTTTCACACAGCCAGTCATGCAATTAGGACTTTTAGCAGAGCTGTATTGACAGTGCACTTTCTGTAATGCTCGTTAACGCTTGAGCAAATCAGAATGGAAAGAGGAAAGATGCTGACCTGCACCATGGTGTAAAAGGTTATTTGTTAACGTGCCTGCCTGACATCTCCCTCCAGCCATAATTAAGAGTAAATGCCCCACTTGCGTGGTAAATCTGAAAAAGGTTATTAACATTTCGCTTCACAGCACATGAAAGATGTCTGCCGTCATCATCTATTGTTTTTCAAGAAGAGTAAAATTCCCAATAGGCCATAATGAACTTTTATTACTTTCGCCTTCTAGACATTTCACCCTTTTAACATTTACTAAAATGTCCCAATTCGCCTCCAAATGAACAAGGGCTCATTAAAATGATAGCATAATAAAAACTACAGTATTTCACTGTCTGGTTATGCCTTTGGTATAATAATGATAAAATAATCAAAATTCACGAGATCATTTTAATCCCCATATAAAAGGAGTAATCATTTCGGGGGGCTTGGTTTTTAAATATTGGCCTTTGCTTTTCCTAATATTTACACTTTTCCTTTCACTGGTGTACTTAACATTCACAGCATTTGTGATTTTTTTTTATTCTTATACACAGACAGATGTTTAATTTTGTATAGCATGAGTTATATATGACAGTAGTGCCTGGCTGTAAAGCTGTCACGCACTAATATTTCATTAAACCACCTTTATCTTTGATTATGGCGCACAATGTGTTGGCCAAGTCATGTGTGAAACACTCGTCAAAGGTGAGGTGTTTTTTTCTCATGCTCCCAGAACCTCCCTTTTACTATTTGAGCTTAATGAATCTTGGCATTGTTTCTCCAAATCACTCCGGGAAGGGTCAATCTGGACTCATCAGAAAGCATGCTCCTTTTTTTTTTTTTTTTTACATTTTTCCAAGTCAAGTCTATATGTTTTCTCGCTAATTTAATGTTTTTTTATGATTAGACTAACAAGTGATTATTTTGGCTTATGGCCACACAGCTGGCTGTGATGATGGGTCATTCATGAACGTTTTCTACGCGCAAAGCATCGCAAAAAGTTCGTAGGTTATGTACAGGAAACAGAAATGAGTAGTCTTGGTCCAAATCGTTCCTTCTTTTGCCCTGTGACTCCCATAGACGCTATACAGTGCATTACACAGGAAACAGAATTGAACGGTTCTTATGAGTCTTTTGGTTAGAATCGTTTGTTCTTTTGTCATTTAACTCTCATAGACGCTAACAGACCAGAATAGCATAACAGAAAGAAACGATTCAGACCAGAAGATATGAGAGGTGAGCTGCTCATTCTGTTTATCATTATATGTCCTTAGCTGCGATGTAATATTTTCATTATTGAAATTATAGCCAGAATTTGTGTATGTAGACGTGTGGGGGGTAAAATGGATAATTTTATTTCTGATCAAAAGAACAAAATGAACTAAATGACTCAAAAAAAGATTTGTTCATTTTGAAGAACGAGATTCAAAGAACGGAGTCACTAAAATGATCCAAACTTCCCATCACAGCTGTTTAGTCACAGTTCCTGAATCTTGCACTGTGAGTGGAAATGCTCTTACTTTCACTATTAAAATAGCAATAGTTTAACATTTATTCATGATTCTGCGAACTTCAAGGCTCGTCTCTGTCCTTTTACAGTAGTTTGTAATAAGGTGTTTTTAACTTGATTCTAGTAATTTCAATCTCCTTAGTTGTTATCTTTGCTTGGTGCAGCCCATGAATTCTGATATGGGAATTTTTGCCTAGCAAATGTACTTGCTAAAATATATTGTCAGTACTTTAGTATCAACTCATTTATAGCAACGTGTTTGTTGAACATGTACGTGATCGAAGGCTAAAAATCTGAATAAAAATATACTTACTCATATCATGAATAACTGTAGGGAAATGTTTGTTTAACATGACATCTGTTTAATCTAATTAACTTTTTGAAAGACAAAATAGAGGCTGGTTAGGGAAGGACTGTTTATAACTGCTTTAATACGTGTCATAAAAAAAGTCATTTGTTTCTTTGCTTTTGCTTCATATCAGGCTGTATCACAGCACCCTGTCATTGATCAGATTTCTATATCAGTACAACATGTCGTGTTTTATTTTCTACTTAGTGAATTAAGCATTTGAAAAAAAAATGAGTTTATTTTTATATTTATTTTTTTTTATAATTTTAAACAGATAAGAAATGTGGGGTAAAACAGTATAACTGTACAGTACAATATGTTTAACTTATAAATTCTTGCTTTAATGCATTTTTTTAATGTTTTCTTTAAAACTCAGGATTGAGCTACTATCCAGGAACAGGACTTTCTTCTTTCTGGAAAGAAATCAATTACACTCACCGTCTATACCGCATTATCTTGAATTCAGGGTCACAGGGGGCCTGGAGCCTATACCAGGAGACTTAGGGCACAAGGCTCTGGACAGGGAGCCAATTCATGGCAGGGCTCACATACATAGTCATACACTCATTCACATATTACGGGCAATTTGGGAACACCAATTAGCCTAATCTGCATGTATTTGGACTGTGGGAGGAAACCGGAGCACCCGGAGGAAACCCACCAACCACGGGGAGAACATGCAAACTCCATGCACACAGAGACGGGAATCGAACCCGAACCCTGGAGGTGCAAGACGACAGTGCAAACCACTACATCGCCGTGCCGTCAGAAATCAATTAATGAGTGTTAATTAGACTCTTAATTGACATGATTATCATGCTGATGTGAGACAGCAGTTTTCCTCTCCACTGGCGAGACACTTGTGTTTTGGTGACATACTCTTGAGGAAAACACTGCTTGCCTCCACAGAGCTTCAAAACAGCTTTCAAATGTCAGGTCACCCTAAAAAGAGTTTCACAGTGCATTACGAGTGACTCAGAAAGGTTACTTACAAATGCCAAAGAGTTCGTAATGTCACAGGGATCGTTTACCTGGAAGGTTGCCGAAACTGAATTATTAACAATTTAAATACTTCATGTCTTGAACACTCTTGTTTCTTGAAGTTCATTGCTGTGATCTTTTAGGAGACATGTTAGACTCTTGTGCAAGCCCTTTGGGAAGAGATTATCAAGATATCAAGCAGACAATATTGCGCTCGGTGTACTGCGTATATCGGTGTACAGTGCTGTCAAAAAATTGGATTAAAGGATTTGAGAGAAAAAGACAACTTGGTTTGGTAAGCCCTCTTGGTGGGTCCTATAAATCTGGAAGTTTTTCAAAAGTATTTCATGTCTGAAATACAGGCTTGGTTTATTATTGAACAAGAGTGTCCTCGATGCTATCTTCAAAAAAATAGCTCTGATAAGCAATGACAAGTACATATACAGGATCTCTTTGTGGTATCTGATTCCTTGGAGCTGGGGATATAGTTCCAGATTTGAAAAATGAACCCCTATACGATTCAGTCATATATAACTGAGCAGCTGAAGATTAAAGGTCTAACAGAGGATTTCTGACAGGCCTGAGATTTGTACTCGCACCTTTTCAATCAAAAAAAGACAAGAATGAGTACAATGGAAAGTTTTCTATCTGTTTCTATCCTAAAAATCTTTAATCCTCACAGAAATAAAGAACCTGTCACAAGGTCACAATGACAACCGGTAGATCCTCCTCACATACTGTAAACCTTGTCAGCTTTTTACTAATGTTTTTTTTTTTTTTTTGGTAGTTTCTTTTTACCAATCATACTGTATGTCTTTATTTAAAAAAAAAAAATGGGTCTGCTTATGAATAAGCCTAATATTCACCTACTTAAACTATTTGGATGATCAGAACAAACTCTGAAGAACAGAAGGGAACATTTATTCAGTCATATTAAAATATAAAATCATTGTATTTTAAAAGAGTGTAAAATTCATCCCTGAAGTAAAGCACTGATTAAACATGGAGGTAAAGCAGGTAAGAAACTGTTGTTTGATTCTGAATATAGAAACAAATCTAAAGGGGAAAACAATTACAATGTGGTTTCATACTGTATATTTCCACCTCAGCACTGTACCTGATAATGTTTCTTAAGAGAACCCATATTACACAGGGTGGCCTAAAAGTCTGGATCCATGGGTAATTCTTCTTTTTTTTTAATACAAACTAGAGCAAATGCTCAAACTGGCAGCCGGTGACTTCATGGCATTTGTGTATACAGTGAATAAAACAAGAACGAACATATCTTAATCTATCAGAACATATGTTGATACACACAGAGATGATTCCCTCCTTTAGTGCAACGTTTTCTTTGGGCGATTCAGTTTGACTACTGACTACAGATGATCCTAAAGAAAAAAAGGTCTTAGAGCTGTGTCTGAAATAAAAAGAAAAATATTACATTTCACCTAAGGAAAATGCTGATGGATTCATACTTTTGGACCACCCTGTAGATTATGTATGGATTTATGACCCTACAGTACCAGTCAAAAGGCTGGACACAAGTTTGGATTTATTTTCTACCTTCTAGAACGATACTGTATTTTTATTTTTATTTTTATAATTTTTTTTTTTACTATGAAATAACACATATGGCATTAGGTAATTAATTACCAACAAGTTTGCAAAACCCAGCAATCACTATAATGAAACTGGCTCTCATGAGGACCTTCTTAGGAAAGCAAGACCAAAACGTACCTCTGCTGCAGAGGAGAAGTTTATTTTAAATTACCAGCCTCAAATATCACCAATTAGCAAGCAGCACTTCAGATTAGAGCTGTTATGAAGGCTTTACAGAACATGAGTAGTAGACACATCTCAATATCAACTGTACAAAGGAGATTATTGTATATTTTGGACGCATTCAGTATTGTTTTACATTGTAGAAAGAAATAGAAATGAGGAAAGACCATGGAATTAGAAGGCATCTCCAAAGGTTCGACTAGTAGTGTATCTGGATGTGGAAGCGCAGTTCTGCTTTTCAGACAAATATGTATAAAAATGATAACTTTCAGAAAATGTGATTAGAATTAGTGGACAAAAATGTTCAAATGTGCATATTTCTGTGAAGCTGTGACATTTTATAACTCAAGTGCTATAAAATATATATGATACAGTAGATTCCGTTTCAGATCGCTGATGTCAGGAACAATTGGCATTTCTATCTCAGGGAGGGATTGTTACTTTATGTTTTTCTTGGAGTTTTTCAGTAGGCGAGTAAGTTCAACAACCAACAATATATATCTTATTTAATAATCTGCAAGTTTTTCCTTGGTGGTCATGTTTAAACTTTTAACAGTGATCAAAGCTCTTTGATGTTCCAGCTCATGACCACCTGCTGCACTATACACATTGCGCATGGCATAATCTAGCAGACTGAAGCTAATTGGATTACAAAGTTGATTAATTGATGTGCACAATGGTTTCACAATCAGGATCATGCAGGTATGTTAAAACTCACTGAAAGGAATAAATTGCAGCTCAAAGCTATTATATAACCCGCCTGCTAGCACGACAGAAATGCAACATAACCTCATGGTTAAAAACATAGAGGGAGAAAAATATAAATAAAAAATAAAATTTGCTAAAAAACTTTTAAACTTTTCGACAACTGCAAAGTTGCAATCATGATATGCTTCATCAAATAATATATCAGGGCAATATAATATATAAGGGAAATATACAGTACCATATATACCTGTATATAAGGACAATTCCGTCACTAAAAACTTGTACACTTTCCCTTAGTCTGTATTAGCGCACTTAACTACAAGTAGCTAACTAGCTCAACATTACGTTATTACCACTTTTTTGTCGACTGGCAATTAAAACAAGCTAATTAATGTATTATTTGTTCACCGCTGTACCGACTCGATGGTATACCTCCACTCAGACCATTAGAATTGAAACACAGGATCAATGATAAATCTACCGATAATAAAGGTCAGGTCACGCTTGTTAAATCGTCTGGTTGAAGTGAAGTTGAAGGAGCTGTACAGACATAAATCAACTTCTACACAAAGGTCGAGATTTCTTACCATTAACAGCTGGACGTTTGTGACAATGATGTATGAAATCTTTCCATCGCCCTTCAGACTACACACTCTATAAATAGGGTTCACTTGGTACTGATAATTCACGAGGGTATCTCCGGTTGGTCAGGAAAGAACAATGGGCATCATTACCACCCTGAACTCATCATTAAAATCATGCGGTGGAATAAAGACACACACCTCAAGGTCTGTTTAAAGTCAGACAGTTAAAGCAAAATTATGTCTGTTTGATCTCAGGTCAGTTTCGCTCTCCTCTTTCCCTTTGAGAAAAGTAAAGGGAAAATATTATCTTTCTTATGTTGATTTAATACAAGGCTTTAAAATAGTCTTAGATATTTTGGAAAGAGGATATTAGCGTTTTTTGCTTTCCTTGCTGCAATTGGCTTAGAATTTGCAGTAACATGAAGAATGTCAGTGCATTACAATAGCATCTAATTATTTGCATCCCTCATGAAAACAGGCAAATGTTCAGGGTTGTTGCATGGTATTATTTTAACACTTTTTAAGCAGCATGATTTTTCTGCACAATTTGTAGGGTTTTCTTTTACACATCTGGAAAGGGCTACTCAGTCCTGGAATATGTCTGTCCCATCAGTAAAGAAAAACCTTATTCATGGGATACCCAGGTCATCAGCTGACTCCATTTTATTGCCACATAACATCACTGAGCCTAGACCAGATCATAGCACTGCCTCCAGAGGTGTGTACAGTGGGCACTATTCATGATGGGTGTATTACCTTGATGCATCCATTACTTTGGAATAAGGTCAATCTGAACTCATCATCAGCCCACATGACCTTTTTCTGTTGCCCCAAAGTAAGTAATAATCTTTATGCTCCTTAGCACATTCATGCATGTTTTTTTCTGATTAGCTGTTTAGTCCCAGTCCTGTGAGTTCTCCTCACATTGTATGTGTGTATTAAGCATAGCTCTGTTTTTTACCGTAGATTTTTTTATTTTATTTTATTTTTTTACCATGCAACTTGTTTAAGTGATCTTCATTCATAATCTTATTTTCGACCACATTTCTTCCACAAAATTGACAGTCCAGCGCTATTCTTCCAGGTTTTGATAATGTGTTAAAAGTCTGTTAACCCGGTTTCATTTCAAATCTCCTAGGTTGTTTTCTTTGGTCAATGCAGTCCATTAATTTGACTCTTCTAAAATGGTGAAATTTTTGTTTATATAGTATATTCCTTATTTTAAAAGAAAACACAATTTAAATTCTAATGGGTCTTATTAGAGGTGGCACAGTGGTACAGCACTCTGCCCTCGCACATCCAGGATTGCAGTTTCGACTCCGCCCTTGGGTCTGTGTGCATGGAGTTTGTATGTGGTTTCCTCCCACAGTCCAAAGACATGAATATTAGGCTAATCAGCATTTTCAAATTGCCCATAGAGTGTGAGTGAGTGAGTGAGTGAGTGAGTGAGTGAGTGAGTGAGTGAGTGAGTGAGTGAGTGAGTGAGTGAGTGAGTGAGTGAGTGAGTGAGTGTGTGTGACTGCCATGGCCTGGCACCCCATCTAGGGTGTATATTGCCTTTTGTCCCAAGTCCCCTGCAAACCTGTAGAGGATGAGGTGCGTGGCGAGTGAATCTTATTAGAACGATGATGTTTTGGTTATTTATTTTCTAACAATTTCTCATTTGTGTGTGGTTCCAATGATGCTACAGGCACTGCACCTTAGATTGTTTTGCAAACATACAATGACATTTTTAATCTGATGAAATGGTTTATAGTATAAGATTATACGATAGGCTGAACTATAAATATTGTGCTTTGACAGCCGCTATCTCAGTTTATTGTATTTAGTAAGATACAGTGCTATAAATCATCTCTATGTGTTCACTGTGTGTGTGTTATCAAGCAAAACCGTAAAACGCATCAAAAGTAATCAGAGTTTACATCCACTGAATTTATATCAGATTCTGCCCGAGGCTCTGGCTTCCATCTGTCTGTTCTTGGTATTGGGCAGAAACAATGTTATCCATTGTGTCTTTTTTAGTCCCAGGACGGGCATTGAGAGCAGATTAGAGTGCAGGCTAATATCACTGTCTTCCACCTCACTTGTCTGACGAGTCAACCTGCTTTCACCCTGGACCATCTCTATCAATATTTCATACCTAAGACACACAACATAGTACACTCATTTAAGATGGCCTGGAGTTTCTTATTGTCCTAAGTGCTTTAGGGCGAGGAGGAAGTGCAACCAGCTTTCATGCATTTGATGTCATTTTTTGCGAACCTCTTTAAAACTGCAGCATTGCTCCTTTATTCATAACAAATAGTATAAATGTAATAGATCTTGATGTATTGTTTTTCTAATTTTATGCAATATATAATAGTTATGGAATCGATTTAAGATTTACATTTTTATTATTATTAATTTAATTGCTAAAATTCTTGTCCCCAGTTTTTTCATCAGAGAATACTCTTCCTTTGTCACATCAGGGACCTAGTAAAAATGTTATGATGTGTTTTTAAAAGCACGGCGCATTAAA
>JAAGKR010009672.1:0-25794 GCA_011419295.1 Clarias macrocephalus | reverse complement strand
ATGCATTCACTTTCTGTCAAAAAAAGTGAAATACAGTCTTATGCAAAAGTTTAGGCACCCCTTGATAAATAACAGATTTGGTGATTTTTATTTTTTATTGAAAAGATGTTAACACAGTCTCTGTTGGAAATGGGGGGAAAAAATGCAATATTTTCAACAAACATTGCCGCATAGTTACCTTTTACTGTATGTCATGAATTGAACAAAGATAAAAAATAAAAACATTATTGTGGCACTGTGCAAAAGTTTGAGCACCCTACATAATTAGTAACACCTCCTCTGGCAGATATCACAGCTTGCAAACGCTTTTTATAGCCAGCTAAAAGTCTTTCAGTTCTTGTACTTGGGATTTTCTCCCAGTCTTCCTTGCAAAAAAGCTTCTAGTTCTGTAATATTCTTTGGTCGTCTTGCATGCACAGCCCTTTTAAGCTCTACCCACAAATTTTCATTGATGTTTAAATCAGGGGACTGTGATGGCCGTTCCAAAACCTTGGAAACCTTAGTAAGCTCGAGTCTCTTGAGGTATTCCATAGTGGATTTCAAGGTTTGTTTAGGATCATTGTCCTGTTGTAGAAGCTCCTCTTTTCAGCTTCAGCTTATTTACAGATGGTGTGATGTTTGCTTCCAGAATTTACTGGTATTTAGTGGAATCCATTCTTCCCTCCACCCTGCAATGTTTCCTGTGCCACTGGCTGCAACACAACGCATGCCAAAGCATGATAGATCCACCCGCATGCTTAATAGTCAGCAAGGTGTTCTTTTCATGAAATGCTGCTCCTTTTTTTCTCCAAACATGCCTTTGCTGATTGTGGCCAAAGAGTTCTATTGTAACTTCATCAGTCCACAGCACTTGTTTCCAAAACGCATCAGGCTTCTGTAGATGTTCTGTTGCAGACTTCTGACGTTGGATTTTATGATGGGGGCGCAGGTAAGGTTTTCTTCTGCTGACTCTTCCATGAAAGTCTTGTGGAACGGTGCACCACCACTCCTGAGTCTGCTAAATCTTCCTGCAGGTTTTTTGCAGTCAAATGGTGGTTTTGATTTGTCTTTCTGACCAGCATACGAGCAGTTATCTCCCAGAGTTTTCTTGGTCTTCCAGAGCTCATCCAAATGGAGAAATCTGTGATTTCTGTGCCTTTTAACTAGGACGTTGTTGTTGGTGGTGATAGATGGGTTACGCTGATTACCTGGAATTTTTACTCACAACAGTACCTGGAGAAAATATTGAATGAACAGTTGTTTTGGCGGTAATGAAGGTCAAGAAAGGTCAAACTACTGGTCTGTATCAATCAAAGAAACCAAGTAAGGAAATTGTTAAATGTACTGGGTTTTGGGTTAAGACCATTGAAGCTATTATTAAAAGAGAGATATATATATATATATAATATATATATATATATATATATATATATATATATATATATATATATGTGTGTGTGTGTGTGTGTGTGTGTGTGTGTGTGTGTGTGTGTGTGTGTGTGTGTGTGTGTGGCGATTTTTTAATCTATAAGTTAAGTGAAAGTTATTATGTAAACTTTTAAAACCCAGTCTTGCCAAAAATGACATTATGTGCGTTTTTGAAATTAGCAGGAATCAAGGATTAATAAGAAAAGACTATCTGTTCTACATAATATTTCTGTTCTACATAATGGAATAATAATAATAATAATCGTTCCTTGAGTTAGCTGCTGGCAGCATGGTGGCTTAGTGGTTAGCACTGTCACCTTGCACCTCCAGGTCCTGAGTTCAAATCCCGCGTCGGGTCTGTGTGTATGGTGGGTTTCCTCTGGGTTCTCCGATTTTCTCCCACAGTCCAAAGACATGCAAATTAGACTAACTGGTGTTCCCAAATTGCCCAAGGTGTGTAAATATGTGTGAACGTTCGGTACCAGGGTCTTACGGAATAGATACAATGGTCACCATTGGCATTTCCATATTGCTCGTGAATGTGCATGTGTTCTCCCTATGTGAGGGTTGATCAGAGGTCCTACAACAGTCACACAAAATGGGAATAAGTACAATGGGGTCACGTTGTATCACTGAAGATTGTGATTGGTCTTCATTATCCCTGGTTGGACTACAGAGGTTCCCAGATGGACAGGTGGAGCTACAGTAGATGTAATGGTTGCTGTAGGGACCCTCAGCAATCTTTCACCCAACCACTGGAGGTCACACTCACACTAAGTTTTAAATAATTGTTCACACCTGTTACCACCTTGACCTCATTTTTTTCACAGTTTAAGCAGCAAATGCAGTAGCACTCTTTGTACATTACTGTTTTTAAAATACAGTCACATTTTGTTCGATTTTTACTGCATTTTTACTGGTTTCCTCCTGGATTGTATGACTGTTTTTTTTTACCATGCCTGACCTATTTGTAACTGGCCCCTTAAGTTTTTTATTAATAGATTTTTTTCTGTAGGGTGCATTGTTCTGACCACTGCATTCAAAAGTAGAGAAGTAAATACCAAATACTAAACTGTACATGTTGGCACCAGTGTAGAGCTTCCCAACTGGGTTCTATATAAAACCATGAAGAAAGACAAAATTATATGGCCTAAAAGATGTCTCCTGAGGGACAAAAAAAAACAACTTTCAATAGCTCTAGCTTGTGTTTCTTTCTTCAGAGCCAACATTTTGAAGGATGCTGTTCCTAAGGGGATTTAATTGGTTCTCATTAACAAAAATTCAGGTCTGAAATTCATCTAAACTGTTTAAAAATGTTCATCCAAATTTTCTTAAGCATAATCAGATATACTTTTATTAGAATTCTGTTTATGCACTTTTATAAATGGGTGGGTGATCAGGTGTTCCAAGCGTTGCAGGAGTCCACAGAGTGTTGTAGATGTGTTCCACTCTTTGTCCACACCTGGCGTAATGGTGCTTTTCTTCAGGATCATTAGACTAAAAATAAGTACCAAGAACCTGGTTTATTGTATTCTTCAATGTTCTTTATAATCATTATTAAGATGGCAGAAAATGAGGAGTGTTCAAGTCAAACAGGGACTCGTGACAATTTTTTTTTCATGAAGTAGAAAACCTGGGAACTGTACATACAATCATTCACAAACACAACTTGCACATTACAGGAACTCGACTGGAAGTTGTTTTTTCACACCAATCCTAGAGTTCACTCTAAGCCATTTACAGATGTTTGGGCCGTTGAAGGAGTTCCTGGGAAGCAAGCATTTCAGCCATGAATTATGGATCATGGCTCCATTGTACTTCACCAAGCACTAGTGAAACACTGAGATAAGTGGATTATTGTAGCAGAGAATTTGTGAGTTTTTACTCTCATAACTGTGTTCTGTTATTCTGCACAATCAAAAGTCACGGTTTGACTTGAACACCCCTCGTAATTGTGTAAAACAGTATGTAAAATATTTTACCTGTTGTGTATCAGATTTGCAGCGAACATTTCTAAAAACAAAGCAAATCAATTAACAAGATCATAAGTTACTAATTATGAGCACAAAAGAGATATTTGGATAAAACTTTTTTTTAAACATGTCAGTGTCATGTACACATTTTGATATATATATTTTATATCATTTATTTTATATATTTAAGTTATGTTTTAATAAAAGGTTGATTAACATAATCATAGGGTTGATCAACTATGTTCGACTATGTGCACTGGACATGTGAATCCACAGTTGGGGTGCGGACATTTATTTGCAGATATTTATATATTCAATTTAAGGAACATATTAACAAAATATTAATTAAAACCTCTTTAGTAACTTTATTATTCCTATCTTTCCTATCATTCCTGCAAAGAATGTATAAATTTATTTATTTTTAGTTTTAAAATTATAGTATGTTTAATTTTTCATATGGTGAACCTGTCAATTCAACATATTTATGTTGAATTTATTATGTTTTTTTCTTCATTTTTATTTTAAAAAAAGAAAGAAAAAAAATTATATATATATATATATATATATATATATATATATATATATATATATATATTTTTTTTTTTTTTTTTTTTTTTTTTTTAGTTCTGTTAGTTTAGTTGTGAAATTACCCTTAACAAAACTTGAAAGCAGAAGATGTTAGAATCAGGAAGCACTCTAATAAAGGACACTATAATTAGCTAACAGCATATTCTATTCACAATGTTCCTCAAAAGTGATCTTACAGTACCTTAGCTCTCTGAGTTTTTTGAACATGATGTAGAGTCCAGTTAAAACAACCATGATGGAACATGCAACACAAATTCCCACAAGAGAAGAGAACCATCTGGCATGGGTATCTACAAAGACAGCAGATTTAAGTCAACCAAAAATATAAAGTATTAAATATAAAAAGATATACATTTTACAATATAAAAATATTGTATTTGCTATTTTTTGCTATCTTGTGGAAGAGGCACATCTGTCTGTGGGAACTGTACACATAATCGTTCACCAACATCACTTGAACATTACTTTCACATGAAGCAGGCAGTCCGATCGTGGCTCCGGCCTACTAAGTAAACTTTCTACCTTGATAATATCCGAGCACTAGGGAAAGGCTGGGATAAGTGCATTAGTGTACTGTAGCAGCGGATTATATAGAAAAATAAAGGGAGTTTTTACTTTTATAACTGTGTTCTGTTATTCTGCACAATCAAAAGTCCTGGTTTGACTTGATCATGAGTAGACAGGACCATGTTCCCACACAGTTAAAGCCATTTATTAGTTATGTTCAAATGTCTGTTTATATTGACAATCATTTTGGTTCAGTAAATTCAGTTGTGGGCCGTCCCTTACAAACTGTCCCTTACAGTTTTACTGCAGTTTAAATGCAGTTGGAATGTAGTTGTATTAAAATATTATTCTGTAACTTTGTAGTTATTGAACAGTTAATCCTGCACTGAATTCTGCAGTCCTTAACTAGGTTATTCTATTATTATTATTATTATTATTATTATGTTTATAGTTTGGTTCAAGAAATATAGGATCCTACTAAATTCATTCAGTGAAGTGATGTGTGTTTGTGATTCTGAATTCTGAATGCCAGGGTCATCTTATTTTCAGGCACAGGCAAACAGAAACCAGTTGGGAGCAGGTAGAAGCAAATAGCGTGTGTACAAGGAAAACAATAACGTCTTCCTCTTATACTCTTCCATTGTAAAACTGAGACGTGCTTAAATATTCTCACCAACCAATAAGACTACAAGATCACATCTAATCCTATAGTTCGAACTATAGAGCGCGCGATGCAGTCGGTTCTCGTTCATTTAGAGACGCGCGCCAAACGACAGCTCATAAACGCAGAGAAAGAGAAACTAACGGGTTGTGTATGTCGTTATTGAGAAACTCAGACAGGATGAAGTACTATAACTATCTTATAGACTTTATTGTTGATAAAATGGTACACATTCGCGACATATCAGACTTAAATCATGATGACAATTTCAAAGTTCAGCCAAGAAAACTTGCTGAGTTGGAAGAATCTAGAAAGGGGGCGTGTCGTCTTGTGGAGGAGGAACATATCCGAACCTGAGCGATGGCCCTGTCACATCATTCAGTTAAGTGGTGAGTGGGACCTTAAGTAACTTTTATAACTTTTACAACATATTTAAGTTATTTAACTAGTTATTGTATTCTGTCACTATGCGGTGTTAATGGCATTGTCCTAAATGTGTGCGTGTTTTCTAATGTTAACCGCTATTAGCATACTAGCTAGGTTAACCTGAGGTAGCCCACTGCTAGCACTGGATTTGGTTGTAAATATTTCGCTCAGTTTAACTATAGACCGTATAAGTGCAAGTTGATTTCTTAATGTGTAACACTACACAATGTGAGAGGAGTTAAGAAGCGAATAAAAATAATTCGGCTGTAAACGTCCTGTGTTTGTTTCTATAGTCGTCCATCAGCCCTTACTCGAGAGAGAAGATCGAGAGGAGGACTGTGTTCCTCTCCAGTGTTCCTCTTATCACCTCAGAGCAGACTCTGGGAAAGGGGAAGAGGGAGAAGGCCAAGAGGTCAGCATTAGACCCTGGGCAGACTTCACTCCTGGTAGGAAACATAGTTTTTCTCATCCCTTTATTTTCCTTTACTAAAAACAAATTTTAAGTTTGTCACCTTTTTTTTTTATCATTCAGATTTCTTAATATGATTTTTTGGGGTGTGTGGGGTTCTCAGAACACATTTATATTTTTGCTTAGTCAGTCTTAAACTTGTTTGTCTTCATGTGTCAGAAAGACGTCAAGAGGTGGACATCACTCTGTGGAACAAAGGTGTGGTTGGATTTTACCTGATAAAATATTACAGGATTATCTAAAATCTCACACAGTCTACCAATGGTCTACTTTCTTTTTATGAATCCAGTGGTGCTCATTCGGACAACAAAACACTTCTCTGAGTTTTCTTCTTGATAAGCATTTGCTTTATTTGTTGTCTTTTGTTAATAGAATCCGCAAAGTCTCAAACTCTGCACATGGCACTAAGGGGACCCTCCCAGCCCAACAAACAGCAGCTGTTATAGGTGAGTAAATTGAGTTAATATTTTAATAATATTTGGTCATTCCACATATAATCAACCAGAGTGATTATAAGTCTGAATCTCTAAACCAATGCCCAATGCCAGAGTCATCACATTCACATTACATTCTGAAATCTTAATTAATTAACAGGGTCGCTATCAAAAACACCAAATTCGAGCCATTATTTAGCAACAGTTTAGGACATAATGACAGAAATAGATCAGTAAAACATGAAATGTTGAGTATATATGGAATGATTTCATTTTAATTATTCAAATGTGTGTTTTTACACACCTCATGATGAATACTTGTCTTGCTGTTTGCTTTTCAAGAATGCCTTTAAAGTGAAGGAAGGGAAGGTGAAACTGTTTATTCAAACAAAGTTGAAGAATGAAGGGGCGTCAAACCTCTCCAGGCTTCCAGCTACACACCTCAAGCCTTGTAATATATTCACATACTTGACCAGTCATACACTGATTGACAGCAGCGTCTCCAGGCAGCAGCACTGTTGAACAGTAATGTTGATAAGTGTAAAAGTGCTTTCATGATCTGTTTTTAGTTGTTTTCAATGTTTTAAGTGTGTTGCTTTATTGATTTTTTTAAATCAAATAATAAAATGAATTGCAATAATTTTGTTGTAATGTAGTTGTATTACACTACATCACACATTTAGATTATAGAAATACTGTAAGTAATTTTTCAGCTTTATTCAAATTGCATATATCCGTACATTTTATTTGCAGTACAACTACTATTTTAACTGCAGTAGCTGTTTAATACTAACTGCAATATCGCAGTATTACTGCATTATATTGCAGTTTTTTTTAATACTGCTGTATTACTGCAGTATTTTAAAAAAAAATGCAGTAATTTCATGTCCAAATTACTGCCTTTCCTGCATATGTACTGCATATGTAGAAAACTGCAGTTTTGACACTTGAAAACTGTTGCACATTTGTAAAATCTAAATACTGTATGTGACTGTACTGGATGGTCATACAGTATGTCTTAGTGATGCTACAGTAAGTGACACACTTTTAAGGTTAATACGAGCTTGAATGCTTCATTTATGAAGCTGAAATTGCCATGAGCTGAAATTCAGTTTTATTGCTGTTTTAGACCAAATCACATGTATGGTGTATGGTTCTCCACAATAATTTAAATAAATGTTGGCTATCTGTAGCTCACACAAATAAGTAGTTTTATTATTTCTGAAAATAATGTCACGCATTTATATCAATAATAAATGTAAAAAAAAATTAGAAGTTTATATTATGTTATTAATCCTTAAATTGTTCTGTCTTACAGCTTTGCAGAAACTTGAAAGGCCGTGGAAGGGAAGCTGATGAGACAGGATATTGTTTTGTTATAGGAAAGTTTGTGGATAAAAGCTCCCACAGTTGCGCGCCACTCTCCTTGCATGGAGTCTTCCCTGATCGACACTCACGAACTGCTGAGTGTAGTGGAAACATGTTCACATAAAATGCTGATAATTGCGCATGCCCATAACACGATTGTGTATGGCTAACTGGAGCTGAACTGAAACCACATTTGTACTAAATACACCTTATCTTGTTCATACAGTAGCTTCAAAAGATACAAATTCAATTCAGCTCAGTGGGAAGCTTCATATGAGTCTCACCTGAACTTTGCACAGAATAAGGGTTGCGGAATTTGCCCTCTATTACTTTGTTACTTGTACATTGTTCTTGTGTTCTGGGTAATAGAAAATGATTAATACATATGCGAAGTGATAATACTGAAAAAAAATAAAACAAAACAGATGGCCACACATGTTAGAATAAATTTTGGTGCAATAAGTCACATGACTTGAAAGTTATTGAAATTAAATATAGCAGTATTGCTTATTAATTATGAATAAATATGCACATTGATAATATTTTATTTTAAAAAAGGTAGTGCCCTCTGTATAACCGATGGTAACACATTTTAGAATAATTGATAAAGTTATTGAAAGAAAACCAATACAATTTCTAAAAAATATATATTATGCAGTCATTATACACAACCATGCCTGACATTGGCACTAACAGTAACAACATTTATTAATTTTCTTATTTATAATATGAATATTATCCATACTGTATATATTTCAGTCAGAGAGAAATTTACAGACAGTTCCTAACTCACCCTTACAGGTGGAGTTAAACTGGGGTGCTGGTATTTGGACCTAATGGAGCCTGTGTTGACCCTTTCCCTGAGATGTGTTCCCTTAAATGTTATGTAAAAAGAGAGAGAGCGGCATGCATCAGTTCAGCGAGCACACACAGTTTAAGTTAAAGTGCAAAAAGACACAAACCCCCCTCTCTCACATAAATCCTCGGTAAGGGCAATAAGCCCCAAGAGGATAAAAAGTTTTTGTTTTATTTTCCAGTCCTGTCCGTTCTCACATAGACGGCGGAGGTCTGTTTATTGTTGTGTTTCAGTTTTTATTTGTTTTCTTTTAAGTTCCTAATTAATAATCTCACGCTATCTCCAAACGGAAAGGTATTCCTGTGCGTATCACAAGCACTCTAACTAACTCCTATTTCGTTGACCCCCTCTAAAGCCCTGCCTAAGGACTCATCATTAAAAACATCTCGTGGTGCGGCTCTCCATACCCGCACCAACACTTTCACAATAAACTTTGAACATCTCACTAAGCACTGACTTGTGAGTTTCATTGAGGGGTTCCCTGGATCCAGGCGGAACAGGCAGAATACAGATGGAGCACTGAGTAGACAAAAGGGGGTCTACCAATATTCAAGAAATCCTTACACAACTGTCCCAAAATGCTGCTGCACGTTTTTTAACGGGAATACATAAATCCTGATTCCCTGTGCAGTTTAGGGTCAAGTTTAAAGTATTGTTAATGGCCTAATAAGCCCTGAATAATTTAACATCTCAATACATTTCTGACCTTTTAAAACCATACAGTCCAGCACGGTCTCCCAGGTCTGATAAGCAGCTTTTAGTTACAGTTCCTAATTCTAGGTTGACGAGTCGAGGCGATCATACATTTTCAGTAGCAGCCCCTAAACTTTGGAATGAGTTGCCCCAGTACATCAGACAGGCCCTGACTCTTCCTAATTTTAAATCTCACCTTAATACCTTTTTATAAACATTGGCTTTTAATACAGAGTGATGAGGTATTCTTCTCCCTGTTTTTATTTGTTTCGATTTACTTTTGTTTATATCTTTTATTCCATATTATTTATATATTATTTTACTATTTTATTTGCTAAATTTACACAATGATGGTGGATTTTTTATTGTTGTACAGTATATTGTTTTTATTTGGATTTTATTTTATGTTATTATTATTGACTTTTTTTTGTCTGTTTATATGTCTGCAGCTATTTTAGAATGGTACAGCACTTTGGTCAACTAAGCTGTGTTAAATATGCTTTAAAAATAAATTTGACTTTAACTATTGAATATGTGATGTGATAGGTAAATGACATATAACAGTAACTCTGCACATCACCACCATTGCTTACTATTCTATGTGTTCAATTGTTTTCTTCCTCACTTAGTTGGAGTTTTTCTACTGTACATTCCTATTTGCCAAATATTTGTCATTTTATACTTTTGCACTTGGGTCAATTTCTTATAATTTTTTTTATTCGAATAGAAGATTTAGAATTATGTCCTTTTATCCCCTTAAGTAAGAAATTGTCAAGTTTTTAATTTGTGCCATATTAATTGAAATACATGTTTTATCTCAACCTGATTATAGATCACATCTAATTTACTGCATTGTATTTCATATTTCATTGTATTGGTTGATTTCAATTTGATATCAAACTGATAACTATTTGATAATAAAGTAATGTAGATTGTAGAACTGGTGACACGGTGGTGTAGTGGTTAGCACTGTCGCCTTGCACCTCCAAGGTCCAGGTTCGATTCTTGGCCAGGTTCGATTCCCGTCTCCGTGTGCATGGAGTTTGCATGTTCTCCCCGTGCTTGATGAGTTTCCCCCGGGTACTCCGGTTTCCTCCCACAGTCCAAAGACATGCAGGTTAGGTTTATTGCCAAATTGGCCGTAGTGTGTGAGTGAGTGTGTGTGTGTGCCCTGCGATGGATTGGCACCCTGTCCAGGGTGTACCCCCTCCTTGTGCCCTAAGTCTCCTGGGATAGGCTCCAGGCCCCCTGTAACCCTTAATACAGGATAAAGCGGTATAGATGATGAGTGAGTAAGTGAGATTGGAGAACCTGGATGGCTTACCTCTAAATGTGAAGTTGCTAAATTGAGTCTTGAGATCTTTAACAGTGGCCACACAAGTGATGTTCCTATGAGAAGCATGTCGAGGAATGTGTAAGCGGCTAATCACTGTGGAGACCTGCCCCGCGCTCTCAATTGCTTGTGAGATGGGAAGCGATGCGTTCCACGGTGTTTTCCAAAGGATAGAGGCTTTTGGTTTGCCTGTAGCTTCGCACACAGCAACAGTGCGTCCATTCTGATATTCCAGCCAGCCAGATAAGTGTGGACGTGCTAGTAGAGACATTTTAATAATATACGTTTGAATAATGGGCGCATCATCTCTTCTAATCCCATTAAAGATATTATACATCACATTAGCAATTTGCCATATATTAGAAGTCCTATGGCCAGTTATTCTCCTTTAAACTTTATAGCAATGTATAAATGCATTATAAATGAAATATAGCATTGTTAGAATAGAAATTTTGAAAGCAATATTGGATAAGACATTTTTAAAATAAGATTTTGAAAGGGAATTTCAGGACATACAGTATATATGAATATATAAGTAATAATACATACATAGGAATATTTTAGCAGAAGAAAATCTTAGAGATGAATGTGGTTTAGGTCTTTATTAACTCGGGCTGTTCAAAGACTAACTATATGCTCTCATGGGTGGCAATTGACAGGTGACAGGTATATATATCCGGTGTATGAATGGCATTCATTCAAGTGCCCATAAGTGACAACTATCTTGCCTGCTTCATGCTCACAATACACAGACTACACTGGCTCACAATACACCCGGGTATGCATCAGGAGTGTGTTATTGTTGTTTGGGTTTCTTTGAATTCAGGCCTAAAAAACTTTAAAGCAGATCTATTGGCATTCATTGCATTTTTCTTTCTTGTTAAATATACTTTACATTATAAAAATATAAAAATTTGGTATAACTATTAGTTATTTACTGCAATGACTGTTCAACTTTTATAAATCTGAACCAGCAAATACATACTCAGAGAAACAATTGAAAGTGAGACCATAACAGTAGTGTGTTCTCTATGTTTGCTGTAAAGAGACATTCACTTACCCCATGCAGAGACCGTGATCACGTCCATTGAACCACCCGATGTGTATGAAGTATCACAGTCATAATTTCCTTCATCTTGAACAGTAAAATTTGGGATGATCAGGTGGTAGGTTCCCTCTGGTGTGTGGGTCAACTTTTTCCCATCTTGACAGGTGTCATAATCTGAGTCATTTTTAGCTACAGCAATTTTACACTCTTTGCCTTTCAAATGAATTTTCCAGATGACAAAAATCATGTCTTTCAATGCGATCTTCCTGCTGGTGCAGTTTAAGGTGACAGTGGTGCCCAGTTCAACAACCTCATTCCTGGTCTCTGAAAGATACATTATACACAAATGATTTAAAAGGATTAATACGGCACAATAATTTACTCATACTATTATTTGTACAACATTCCAGACACCAGGCCTTTTATGCAGTTTTCTAGTTGTGAAATCGAGCTTGTTTGTCACACCTGTGCCACCTCAGTCCCGTGGGATAAGATCTGGCTCATTACTCAGCCGCCTCTTTGTCTCCCCCTGGTGTGTCTACGTGTGTATGTGTTTCACTATAATCACTAAATCAAGTTCACCTGTATCCTCCCCATGTGTCTCTCTATGTATACCAGCCGGTCCCGTAGCCCTTTGTCTGTTCACTGTTTGTTTCAGTTTGTGTTTGTGTGTGCTCGTAACGAACAGGTTTCATTATCTCTCCCCCCAGGACTGAGCTGTGGCTGTAGAGAGGGGCTCGCATCTTTATGTTTCCGACGAGTTCAAGCAAAGGTCAAATTCAAGATTAAGACTCTCTCACTCCTCTCACAGAGTTTTCTGTTCCCGCCTGAAAGGCTTGCTGTGTTTCCAGGAGTTAGTGACTCTGGGTGCTCCAGCCAAGAGTTTCTTGTCCTTTGTTCGTTTTTCCTTTTTGTTTGATGTTGTGTTAAAACTTGTGTGAGAGTAAAGAAAAAAGAATAAACGCATCTGAGTTGTTACCCTGCATCTGCGTCCGCATCCTTGAGCAACCATGACATTGATTTTATTCAGACAAAGGGGGAAAAAAACTCCTCATCATCTTGACACACTTGGACATATATCTTTCCTGTTTGTGCCAGACTAGTCTTATCCATTTCTGCAATTTATAACTGGATACATGTGACTTTCCGTTATTCTAACTATAGCACACGGTCTGCCAAATAAGCAGCCACAAATTGCTGCATTTCTGCTGTGCTTCTCTAAATCATTGTCATAGTGATCATTTTCTAACACTTAAGGTTACTTTATACACATACTGTACTGTACACTAAGTGTGCCTAGAGTACTAGAGTACCTAGTATTTAGATGCTAGTAGTAATTCTGAAAGGAAAAACAGAGGTGGAAACTTGGAAACATTTTTTGTCAAGTTCATGGCAAAGTATAGCAATCCGTTAAAAATGATGAATTTGGAGTTTTACCTGCATGCTTTTGATCAGGTGTAGAGCGGGGCTGTGTTTTGTCAGCATGAAGAGATGTTCTTTCATCTGCTCCTGAAGGTTATGAGTCCACAGAGTGTTAGTAACAGTTAATGTGAGATTTTTTTATTGCATTATTATTTTGATTTCCAACACAGCTAATTAATCATGTTATTCATAATGTTAATGTTTAAGCCATGGAATTTTTTTTAAAGGTTTGCTTTACTAGTTGTTGAAGTCATTATGTTAGTAGGGAAAGCAAAAAAAAAAAAAATTATAAATTGTGAAGTTAAAATAAAAGGAAAAGCAACAAACCCTTACATTTACAAACTGCCACAAGCTGCCAGTTATATTCCTTAAAATGTCATTTCATTCCATGTTTTTATGCTGTGAACTACTTTTTCATACCCTTTTCAGTTCACAGCAGTGGTCTCAAAAAAAAAAACCTCTACGAGTTTCCCCCAAGTATCCCCCCAAGGAGGAAGAAGCTGACACTTGGCTGTTTTGAGCTCATTGGAGGAGATAGTTTTAGCTTAGTTTAACTTGATCAACAGTTTTTGCACAAAAAAATCATTTAATCGAGGAAATATATCTCTCAGTAAAACAAAGGCAAGTTCAATTCAATTAAATTTTATTTGTATAGCGCTTTTAACAGTTGTTATTGTCGCAAAGCAGCTTTACAGAATTAAAAGAAATTATGAAAGTTTGCATGAAATGTGAATGTGTATGAATCCACATAATCAGTTTGTCCCTGATGAGGAAGCCGAGGGCGACGGTGGCAAGGAAAAACTCCCTGAAATGGCAGTAGGAAAAAACCTTGAGAGGAACCAGACTCAACAGGGAACCCGTCCTCATTTGGGTGATAACAGATAGCAGATATTGATCTGCAGTCATACTGTGTGTTAGGAGGCTAGAAGTTCAGTATAACAGGAGATGTGTTTAAGTTAATATGTTTTCCGGTTCGTTACTGGAGGCTCAGGTAGACAATAGGAAACAACAGTCCTGAACTATCGAGCAACTGCAGTCATGACTCCTCAGTGAACAACTGTCAGCATCAGCCGAGGGCAGGACCATCTTTTTTCTTTGAGGAAAAGTGGAACCGTCACCAGACGCATCCCAGGGAGATTACACAGGGCATCCGTGCGGCGAGATCTCCAGCCAGAAGCGGGACATCAGGACGAGTCACACAGGTCTAGGGGGCAGAGGGAGTCTGGATCACTGGCAGAGACAGTAGCGACATGTTTAGCTCGACGGAGAGACAAGGAGAGGGAAAGTGAGAGAGTAGGAGAGAGAAGAAGAGGAGATAGCAGAGGAAAAGGAGAGATGACAGTTAGGTATGGTCACAGTCAAACAATGTATAAAGTGAATGTATATTTAGTGCAGAGTGCAAGTTCATTCAGATTCTGCAGCGCGAGACCATTTAATGCTTTAAACGTTAATAGTAGTATTTTAAAATCGATGCCAAATTTCACAGGGAGCCAATTCAGTGTGGATAAGATAGGGGTGATGTGCTCGTATCTTCTGGTTCTAGTGAGGACTCTATTCTGGACTAACTGAAGCTTGTTTATACACCTAGTTGAACAACCAAACAGCAAAGCGTTACAATAGTCCAACCTAGAGGTGATAAAAGCATGAACTAGTTTTTCTGCATTGTTTAGTGACAATATATTTCTTACCTTGGCAATATTTCTGAGGTGAAAGAAAGCTATCCTGGTAATATTATCTACATGAGCTTCAAATGAAAGGATGGAATTATTGTACAAAAATACGGACACAAATTTAATGCATTTGAAGTTCTCTATAGCAACATAAAAAGTGTAGCTACAAATATTAAGTCTGCTCAGTCGATCACTAATTATGATTTACAGACCCTCATGGCCGAACTCTGAATTTCTCTGTGAATTTGCAGATTTTGTCTCAAACCTGGTCGTTTCTGTAGACAAAGCGTTAATTGCTGGAGACTTCAATATTAATTTTGAAAATCCAGAAGACTCTCTGAGAGTTTTATTCTCTGAGCATTTATGTCCATACTGGACTCAGTAGGAGTAAATCAGTGTGTAGTAGGGCCCACTCATAAAGCAGGTCACACTTTAGATTTAATATTATCCTTCAGATTAAGTATAAGAAATATAACCACAATTCCATTACCTGAAGTTATTTCAGATCACTATCTTGTCTATGTGTATCATAGTAATAATAGTATTTCACAGCGCCGCGCTACCACATTAAACTTACATTCACATCAAATACCACGCAGAGCTTTATCAATAATCTCCCAGAGTTATCAGCTTTGATTGGATCGCTGCCTGACTCCACAGAACTCGATCAGGCGACTAACTATTTAGAGTCAACACTTTGTTATACCTTAGATAATGTAGCTCCAGTTAAAAGAAAAATGATTAGAGATAAGAAGCTAAAAAATTCGAACGTAAATGGCATCAAACTAAATTGTTAGTATTCCAAATAGCTTGGAAGGAGAGCATCCTGAACTATAAAAAAGCTCTCAGTGATGCTAGATCAACGTATCTCTCCACTCTTATAGAGAATAACAAACATAATCCAAGAGTTTTATTTAATACCGTCAGTAATTTAACTAGAAACAAAACCATTGCAGAAATCTTCACAACAAGATCATACATAGTGAGGACTTCATGAACTTTTTCAATAACAAAATCATAAATATTAGGCAAAAAATTCAGGCTTTGAAACCAGACAATTTAAGTAATACAGATGATAAACTAACCACATCACATCAGAACCTAGAACACTTTACTCCCCTTGAAGAGAATGACCTAATTTCACTCATCTCTTCTTCAAAATCGTTAACCTGTGAATTAGTTCCTACACCGACACATTTTCTCAAGCAGATAGTTAAGGAATGGAGTTTCCTACAGTCTACCCAAGCCTCCATTAACGCACTGGAATCCATATTAACTTAAACACATCTCCTGTTATACTGAACTTCCCGTCTCAGAATGACTGCAGATCAATCCCTGCTATCCGTTATCACCCAAATGAGGATGGGTTCCCTGGTGAGTCTGGTTTTTCTCAAGGTTTCTTCCTTCTTCCTTTCTATCTCAGGGAGTTTTTCTTTTGATTGTGTAAAGCGGCTTTGCGACAATGTCAATTGTTAAAATGTTATATAAATAAAATTGAATTGAATTGAAATTTGAATCTATAATTGCATTAAGGTCTTTTACTGTTGCATTTGATGAAACAGAAAGGCCATCCAGAGTTACTGTGTGATCAAAAAGCTTGCTTCTAGCTGCATGTAGTCCTAGAACTTCTGTCTTCATTAGTTGATTAAAATCCAGTCTCTTATGTCCTTCACACATTGCTCAACTTTATTAAGGTGGTTTTTCTCATCTGGTTTTGCTAAAACATAAACTGTGTCATCAGCATAACAATAAAATCTAATACAGTGGAACCTTGGATTGTGAGCATAATTTGTTCCGGAAACATGCTTGTATATCAAAGCAAATTTCCTTCATACGAAATTAAAACTTAGATTATTCATTCCACGACCTAAAGAAATCAAAGTAAAAATAAATGTAAAGTAAAAATAAAACAAAATATAGTTGCAAGCAACTGTGCCATCGCCATCCCGGGCGCACCGCACAACCTGTGTTATTCGAGTGTGTTAAGACCTCGAAAAAGCCATCGCCACTCAGTTGCACCGCACAACCTGCACACATCACACACTATACAGGGCTAATGTGTGGTTGTGTGTGTGTGTGTATGGTGTGTGTGTGAGAGAGAGAGGTGTGTGTGTCGTGAGAGGTGTTTGTGTGCATGAGTATAATGCCGCACAGAAAGTTATTAATCATTTTTCTGTGTAAGTTTAAGACATTATCACGGCTGAGCCGTTTGAGATATCAAAAATCCCTCCTGAATTTTGCATCCACAATCAAGTTAGATCACATCGTTTGATCTACGGTTTGGTGACGATCATATAAATTCCCTGGGAGGACTATATCAAAATCCATCAGGTGTGTTTTTGTGAACGACTCAAAATAACCAGCCTCCTGTTGAGTTGAGCCCAGAACATGCAGCATGAAAGTTGTTCGGCTCGATGAGCTCTAAATGTGTACAGACTTTCGTGTGCCGACGTGAAACTGTGTATGAGTTATGGAGCAAAATCTCTTGTGAGGGCCCCTGAGGCCCTCGAGCTACGCCCGTGGCCCAGACTCTCAGGCATCCGAATGGCAGCAGATTCCAACCTGTCTGCCTAGTTTCATGAGTTTTTGAGCATGTTAAGACCCCCGAAAAGTCCAACAGGGTGGAAAAAAAAAATAAAAAATCCTTAGGAAAACAAGAGGGTCCTGCGCACCTTATAGTGCTTGGGCCCTAATTAGCCTGCACCTTACCTTTGAAAAAAGTCAAATGAAAATATAGTTGCAAGCAACGATGACGGGCCCAAGCACCCTGTGCCATCGTTACCCCGGGCGCACCGCACAACCTGTGTAATATTTGAGTGTGTTAAGACTTCGAAAAAGCCATTGCCACCCGGTTGCACCGCACAACCTGCACAAATCACACACTATACAGGGCTAATGTCAGTTTGGCCCTAAATATTTGTTGAGTGTGTGTGCGCGCATTAGTGTATGTAAGAGTGAGGGAGAGAGGTGTGACGTGTGGATGTCAGTCTGTGTGTGACGAGTAAACGTTCTTGTGTTTGTGCTTGTTTGTGCGTATGGTGTGTGAGTCTGTGTGTATTCACATTAGTGATGTGTGTGTGTGTGTGTGTGTGTGTGTGTGTGTGTGTGTGTGTGTGTGTGTGTGTGTGTGTGTGTGTGAGTGTTAACAATTGTGATGTGTATGTGTATACAATAGTCAAGTCAAGTCAAGTCAAGTAGGCTGCAGATACTGGAAAATAAGCATCACACTATGATGTTCCTGATGTGACGTCACTCAATATAATGCTACACAGAAAGTTATTAATAATTTTTCGGTGTAAGTTTAGGACATTATCACGGCTGGCCCGTTTGAGATATTGAAAATCCCTCCGCAATTTTGCATCCTCAATGTCTTTAGATCTCTTTGGCCCGGTTTTGGTGGCGATCGTATAAATTCCCTAGGAGGAGTAAATCAAAATCAATCAGGTGCATTTTTGCAAACAACTTAAAATAAGCGGCCTCCTGTTAAGTTGAGCCCAGGACATGAGCTCTCATAGGATATCCTAATGGCAGCAGATTCCAACCTGTCTGCCAAGTTTCATGAGTTTTTGAGCATGTTAAGACCCCTGAAAAAGTCCAAAAGTGTGGGAAAAAAAATCCTTAGGAAAACAAGAGGGTCCTGCGCACCTTATAGTGCTTGGGCCCTAATTAAAATAAATATCTATCTGTCAGGGTTTAACACACAACCGTTAGTATGTTTGTGCGTGCACGCACTCTGTGACTCCCTCCCTCACTCCCTCCTCTCGTCTTGCAGAGTAGCCCTTTCTCCTCTCTTATTTGAGGGGAGGGAGGGCTACTGTGTGGGATGAGTTTCATGGCACACACACACACTAATGGGAACACTGCTTCTTTAACAAGGAACCTCTCTAATGACATGCGCTTTGTGGTAGAAAATTTTAAATCAAGTGTGTGTCTTACTAAAAGTCATCATGGGTCAGGTTGAGTTGCAGACGTGGAATATGTGTACCTGCAAGAAGAACAAGATGTACAGGAAGTAAAGGCCTTGATCTATGTATGTTGACAAAGATTCGGCACTATGTATAAGGCACTATGAAATGGGGGGGGGGTACCTCTCTTTTGCAGATACATTTGCGGTGTGTGTAATAGAGATGTCCATCACTGTTTAAATAAACCTCTACTTTTGTTGTGATATTATTTGAAGTCTCCAGAGTAGTTAATTTAACTTCCACCACAGTTCTTTGGCATCTCAGATTGGAACCCACGATTAAGCAGCTGGAAGAGTCCGAATAAGCGCAGCGCTTCGAAGCTGACGCTAACAGATTGGCCATTGATGCGGAAGAGCTTGGAACGACTCTACGCTGCTCAACGCCAGGGTCTACATTGATTAAAATAGTAAGTGCAGATTCTGTGATTATTTCATGATATAAGCACAAAAAGCTTATAGGAACTTGTTTAGGCAATGCATGGGACTACTTTGGTATTTGCTCCATGTTGGAAGGTGATGCTGACAAAAGCCTAACTGAAATGGTAAATCGCTGCAGGTCATTAAATACATACAACAAAATCTATGTGAAGTTGTATTACTTATCAAGGGTTACGCCTCTGGATTCCCCAATCAAAGTTAGCTGAGGTAGCCGTGGAAAGGGAAGTTCAGGGTTCCCTGCTGAAACTGATTCGCGACCCGATTTTGACCCGATTTTGGATAGGCGGTTGAAGATTGATGGATGGGTGGATTTGTTTTTTATCGATTCAAACTTGAATAAATAAAATATAAATAGGGGTTTGACTGGGGAAAGAGCTCTTGTGACCTGCTACTGGGGTAGAGTGAGTCATATTACAAGAGGATTTTTAAACCAATGGGTTTGTTAAGCCATTTTATTATATTTCCCAAATATGAATATAATTATAAATAGAGGGGTTTAACTGGGAAAAGAGCTCTTGTAGCATGCTGCTGGGGTAGAGTGAGACATTTCACGAAAGGAATTATGGGTAAAAGTGCAATGGATTTGTTGTTTAATTGTTTATTGTGCCAATAATCAATTAAAATCAAAATAAATAAATATAATTATAAATAGAGAAGTTTCACTGGGGAAAGAGCTCTTGTGACATGCTGATGGGATAGAGAGAGACATATCACAAGAGTAATAATGGGTAAACGTGCAATGGATTTGTTGTTTACTTGAATATTGTGCCAATAATTCATTATATTTCTAAAATAAATTAATACCCAGTAACTCTACATAGTGGGGTTTAACTGCAGAAAGAGCTCTTGTGACATGCTGCTGGGATAAAGAGAGACGCATCACAAAAGGAATTATGGGAAACATTCAATGTTTTAAAAACATTCCAATTTAATGAATATAATTATAAACAGAGGGGTTTAACTGGGGGAAGAGCCCTTGTAACATGCTGCTGAGTAGGGGGTATATTGAACATAATTATAAATAGAAGGGTTTCACTGAGAAAAGACCACTTGTGACATGCTGGATTTATAAGGGGGAAAAGTGCAATGGATTTCTTGTTTAATTAATTCTTGTGAAAATAATTGATCTTACATATACTTTAGCTGTAGAAGCGCTGTCAATGACTGCATCTGCTGTTTTCTACGTTTTTATAGAGTGCATGCAATTATTACGCGGTCCCTCAGCCGCACACAGCTCAGTTTCGCTTTTAACGGGGTTATGCGCCCCTTCCGGAATAAATATTTCTGTTTATATCGACTTCAAACATGTAAAAAAAAAAATGTGACTGTCCTACTTAAAATACATTAAAGGCAAAAAGTGAACATATCGTCAGACCCAATATTCGTTCCCGTCCTTCGTGTTGTATGTAGAGGGGCAGCAAAAACATCGAACTGAAAACTAACTTTTACCGCTGTTACTGGACTATTAAAGAATCAGTTTCGCTCTTTTTAAAAATAATTGTTCTGTTCATTTTATACCATTTAAAAAATCCCCTCTGTAAACTATTCTAACAAACACCTTAATCTTTGTACTGTAATCTTATTTACAACCGAACACAAATAAAACAAGGACAAGCAAAAATAAAAGGTAACGAGCAAACCTGATGCATGACTTCTGGTAAGACAGACAGAGAAGAGAAAGACGAGTCTCAGGAATAATTTTCGCTCCATCTCCATGAAACAATGAAAAAATCTTCTTTTGTTCTTTTGTTACGTCTTAAAATTTATTTTCCGTCTGCTCAACAAACTCCAAATAAAGGCCGAAGGGTTTTTTTTTTTTTTTTAACCACCACGGCCTTTGTCCTGCTTCCCTCAGCACTGTGATGTGCTTCTTGAACACTCCTTCATTATTTTTGTTTTTAAACATTACTGATACTGCTGCTCCTACAAATGACAGTCACTTTCTGCAACTAAACCACTAGAGTCGCATGAAGGCATTTTCCAAAGTGCACAAGCATATCTCTGTCACTCTGTCTTCCTTTCTTTTTTGAACTGTCTCTCTCTCTTCCTGCTTTTGAAAATACATTTCATCTGATCCTCCAGCACTGCTCGACCGGTCACACCATCTCTCAGGGCTCGAGGATGACGGGCACCTAGGTGATGGAATCAACTTCTTCTAGATGTCCGTACAGCTGAGTCCTTGGCAATCTTTAAACGACAACTAAAGACGTATGTGTTTCCCATCAGTGTTTAACTGATGATACTTAGTAATCTAGTAACCCAGTGTAAGGATCTATCCAATGATGGAAACTGCAACACACTTTTGTAAGTCGTTCTGGAAAACAGCGTCTGCTAAATGCCGAAATGTACTGTAAATGTTTAAATGCACTCACTATTTTTTAAAACATGATTAAATGTATGATCATTCAGAAATGTAAAGTCATAAGGTGACATTTAGCATTGCTAACAAATATTTAAAGAGATATAAACTTTAAAATATATATAAACTTATTGTCTAATGCCAATATTGGCAGGTACTATGGTTTCCTTCTACAGACCAAAAACATCCAGATTAGGCTAATTGTCACAGCCATTGTACAATTGTACACTCTGACTTTCAAATAAATTTTTTAGGTGACAAAAATGATGTCTTCTCATAGAATCTTACTGATGGTGCAGTTTACAGACACAGTGGTGCCCAATTCAACTACCTCATTCCTGAACAGTGGAAGACAGAGTGAAACACAGCGAAATTATTTTTTCGCATATCCCAGTAAGGAAGCTGGGGTCAGAGCGCAGGGTCATCCAGGATAATCTAGATCATTCATAGTTTAAGCTATTATACACCCTTATGTGTATAATCTTATATGCTAATCTATCTAGCCACACCCTAAAAAATTCTGGGTTAAAAACAACCCAAACAGGTTATTTATTTAACCCAGCAAGATGGGTAAAATATTCAACCCAATGCTGGGTCATATTTAACTATAATGCTGGGTTAATTCTACCTCACAAATAGGTTATTATTTTTATGTTTTACATGTCTATGGGTAAAACAGTTAAAATTACTTTGATATATTGCGCTATTACAAAAAAAAAAAGTTTTGCAAAGCATACATACATGCCATAAACACCCAATTAATTGTACAAATAGAAAAAATATTTATATTTATTTTTCAAAAGTGACATCATTACGATACTATTACTGTCACGGTCTGGCTGTTACTACAGGCCAGACCGGCTGATGTTGCAGTGGGCATATAGGGTAGGCATGAACGCAGAGGGGTTTTCAAACAGAAATAGTTTTTATTTACAAACAAAACAAAGAAACCAAAACCAAACTCAAATTATAACTAGGGCTCTTTAAACAGACATAGGGACTAAGGACTGACACATGGAACCAGGAGCTGACACGGAAACATGGAGCTGACACAAGGAAACATGGAGCTGAAATAAGGAAACATGGAGCTGAAATAAGGAAACATGGAGCTGAAATAAGGAAACATGGAGCTGGAGCTAACTAAAGACACATAGGGGAACTAGAGACAAGACAGGACTGGAGAGATGCGACCAGGGGCACAGAGACCGGATGGGTTAGTAGTTATCTGGAATATGGATGTAGGGATTGATGACCTAAACAGGTTAGTATCTAAGGGTGTCTACGAGGGGACCGGAACACAAGAGGCAGGGCACACATGAGGCTATTCCAAACTAGCAGCTAACCTACTAGCGACCAGAACCACTAGCAATCAATCCCACTAGAGGCTAGCCTACTGGAGGCTAACCCTACTAGCAGTCAAGGCCTACTAGCAGCTAACCGGGCTAGCGGCTAAGCCCTCGTGGCTACACAAATCTAAACAGACAAGGGACACCACAGACAAAGAACTACACAGGAAGACCAACACTGGGGATACACAGAACAGTACTTACACAGGAGGGGACACAGCCTAACTAAACATGAAACAGGACAGCTCCATGAATCCATCTACACACAGAATATAAAGAAAACCAAAAGTAGAGCCCTCTTAAAAACACAGGTTACGAAACATAAACCAAAATATAAACTTAAAGTAATCAAACAAAAGGAATGCCCACTTGACTGCAATAAGGATAATGATATACAAAACATATACACAAACAATGTTCGACCTAGTTTCCCAGAACAAACTGCTATTTATAGAAACTTTAATGAGCCACCTCAGTTCAGGTGAGCACTCATCACCTGACCGAGGTGCCTTCTGGGAAACTGAGTCAGCCAACAAAACTACAAAAAAACAGACAAGACAACAGTGGCCTCTAGTGGATGTCCCTAACAATTACTCAGAAGCACTAATACCTGAGAGCAGTGCTGGTGATTATCTCCTAACATCAGGAAGTAGGGGTTCGGCCTCAACACTTCAGCCTGCTGGAGATATTCCACGGTGTCGGTTCCAACCTTAGAAAGAAAGAAATTAAAGAAAGTGAAAGTTTATGGAAAAATCGAAAGGGTTGGCTAGTATGCATATTTGTAAGAAGATTAGTGTTTTGTAAGACCTCAGCTTTTTATATGTGGTTGCTAAATGCTAGCGTCATGCTAGCACTACAGTTAACAGTTTCTTTCACACACAGGTGGGGTTTTTTGGTTTGGCTAGCTAGCAGCCATTAGCACATGCTATAGCACAGACCAGGCTGAAAGTTTGAGTGTAGCATGGTAACAGTAATAAATGTTACATACAGTGAACAAATTCAGTCATAGGTGAGTGAAAGTGTGTATACAGACCTTGTATTTAATGTTTACATTTCCTCTTAAATGCGTGAGGAGGAAGACTAAAAACAGACACGAAGTTGACACAGCCACTGAATACAGAACGTCGGGGGAGGGGCGGTCTTGTCTGTGATGTTAGCTGTCACTAGCTAACCCAACTCCAACCCAGCAAGCTGGGTTAAACAAAAACTATCAAATTCTCTGTAAATAACCCAGAAAAATTACCCAACAGAGGCAACCCAGCGTTTGGGTAGTAAAAACAACCCAGCATTTTTTAGTATCTATCTATCTATCTATCTATCTATCTATCTATCTATCTATCTATTCATTTACATTGCATCAATTTCAATACAATTTTCAAAACTCTAAACATATGTAAACATGATTGTCTGATTGCAATCATATCCACAAGTAAACACAATTAAAATGAGAACAATGTAATAAGCAATCACAATGAGCATAACTGCTTTGCCCATGTAGTCTGATCTAATAAAAGAGCTACTGTAGCTGAAATTTCTGAAAAGGCTAATGCTGATTGTGATAGAAAGGTGTCAGAACACACAGTCCATCACTTTTATGGAGGCAAAAAGGGGAACAATATATATACATCCTGCCGAACTTCTTGTAAGACAGCAAAGATAAAAATGGATCAATGCCTTATCCTGTTCTTTATTCTTGATCTTTCTCTTCTTTTTGACACTCAATGTCCATTAATATACAGTATGTTGTTCCTTTTCCAATCTAAAAAAATCTTTGATTGACATTAAAGTACAGAATCATGTCAGCTGCCACCACAGACATGTCTTTGACTCATGGTCTTGCCTCATTCTTCCAGTTAGCAAACCTTAATAACGGTTGAGATTTTTTTTTAACTATCCATATCATTATTTCTAATTCCTGTTTAAAAAAAAAAAAAAAAAAAACAGCCTGTATGCCTGTCCTCAACCAAGCATGACGCATTATATTTTGTGCAATTTTCTGCCACCATTACAGCTGCAAGTTCTGCTTTACATCAATGAGCAGATGACAAAAATGATGAAAGACAGCCTATACAATTTAGTTATCATTATAAAAAAAGTATATATACATGGACCTTAAAAATAAAAAAGGGAATTATATACTGTATAACTGTACAATCACCTCTGCTTTAAAAGAAACTCCTCTACACCTGCACTTTAATGCTGTTATCTTATCAGTCTATTAATCAGGTAGTAGCATAATGCATAAAATCATCTAGATACAGGTCAAGAGCTTTAGTTAATGCTCACATTCAACATCAATGATGCAAAAGTGTATTTATTTATTTAATGTAGAAATGGTTAAAATGTTGAAGCTAAAAATAAACTGATCAGCTTTAATGTAATCATTGATATTATTAGTATTTCAGGTTGAAGCCCATGTACACGTCTGTCTGTCTTTCTGTAGGGCAGAACTCTGCAGTCGATTTAAGCCTGATGCATATGCAGTACACGGTCAAAGGTTTCTACTTCTAAGGGAATGGCTCATAACTCCACCTCTGTTGTTTAACTTCAAAGAAAAAACAAAATAATGACAGGACAAGCCTCTGGTGGCAGTTTTAATATCTGGGATTGCTGCAGTTGGTCTGGTCCAGACTCAGCAATAGTATGTGGCAATAAAATGATGTCAGCTGATGACCTGAATGTACTGAATCACCAGGTTATTACGTCAGTGGAGTTCTTCTTCCTTAATGACACAGGCAGATTCTAGAAAGAGATTGTGAAATTGTGAAAAACGCAAAATTGTGAGAGTGGTTCTGGGAGCATGAGCAATCATGTGCTTTAATGACAATAGCG
>JAAGKR010009671.1:0-20858 GCA_011419295.1 Clarias macrocephalus | reverse complement strand
AGGGCTCATTCAACCAGGGGGATTGCCTCATCAATTGCCTTGGCAAGAGGCGTCCCCCTGCAGCAGGTGTGTGATGCGGCGGGCTGGTCCTCTCCACACACGTTTGTTAGATTTTATAGTCTGGATGTCAATGCTACTCCGGGTTCGCGAATCCTTGAGTCAGCATCCCAGAGCTAGGTCTGAGACCTCCTCGGCTTTGTGCGCACACGCTACACAACCTGGGGGTCCAGACACTTGCAGTGCGGCGGCGTTGGTATTCTCGTTCCCATAGTCTCGGGTTACTTGGCTGTAACCCTGTTCCCTGATAAAGCGGGAACGAGATGCTGCGTTCCGGTGCCGCATTGCTGGCGTGCCTGGACGTCCTTCAGACAAAATTGACCTGAGGATGTTTCCGGTTCACTCCTATTTATAACCTGCAGGTGCACCTTATTCGGTGACGTCATGCCTGTCAGAGGTGATAAGCCGAGGTATTCGGCGGTTTTGACATGCACAGGCTTCACAACCGGAGAACAAAGAGATGTTCCCATGGTGTTTTCATGCAGCATCTTGTTCCCGCTTTATCAGGGAACAGGGTTACAACCAAGTAACCAGAGACGATTTATGGAACGGCAAATAAACAACTGAACTTCAAGGCATAGGCTTAAAGAAACAGGATAACGGTGAAGAGAATCATAAAATAAATAAATAAATAAATAAATAAATAAATAAAATAAATAAATACAAAATTTTAATTAACAGAAAAACACAATTTTAAATCCAAAATAAAATTACAAAACCTCCACTGCTACAAAGTAGCATGGCAAAACAGCGGTAACAGAACAGGTTAAGTTAAAACATATAAAGCAAAACATAAAACAAACAGCCATGACAAAACAGCAGTGCCCTCCAATAATGCTCTTCACGTAGCACAGCCACGGGAAGCTAATCGACGTCACGTCGCCACCTGTCTGTTACATAACAAAAGTTACAATTAAAACCATTACCGACAGAGCATGCTGCATAAACGCAAACAACTTAAATACATACTGTGCAATTTGGTACCAAAATCTCACCAAAAGGGCAGATAGTCAAGTTCTCAGCTCAGTCAGTTCAGCAGGAAGACGGCAAGTTTTTTACACCAAGTGAATGCGCGTATCCGCTGACTTAAATCAGGCTTGCTAGACTCTGTGTAAATGCCACAGAAGAAACACAGCTGTAATATGCAAATCCCAACTAAACCACACACCTCGACTAACATCCTTACCTGTTCAAAGAGCAACCTCAGCCAATACCAGCACCGGACTTCCAGGTTCCGTGCTGGATATGATGAAACACAACGATGGAAGCAAGGGGGCGGGACCCATAAGCCCAAGCCACCTTATCAAGGGATCTCTCAGTGAGATTATCAAAGACTCACCATGCACAGTAATGTTGACAGGATTGCTAGCACCTCCAGATTCAGAGTGACACCAGTGAAGTCCATTGTGCACTGTATTGTATCCTGTACCTGACCCAACCTGTGAACAATCTGACACCCTCTGATTCTGTATATAATGTCTCACAGTCCATCCAGTAGAATTACCCTGGTCCTCACAGGTCAGTGTAAGGAAGTCCTTAGTAAAATGTTGAGTTCTGCTGGGATTTATGATGAGAGACACTGGAGGAGATTCACCTTAAACACAGAACATCTACACATCATCTACACATGCTTTGAGCTCTGGAACTGAGAGTTCAATTTCAAATTCAATTGTATTAGATTGTATAAGCAATGCAAATTACAAAGTCCCTCCACAATTCCATGTAGTAACTCCAAAACTCCTGATTCCATCTTTTTCCATTATTGAACTGGAAAATAAATCCAGCTTGAAGGTAAAAAATGCCTGTAATAATTAAAAAATCATTAATTAATTAATTTAACAAAGTACAGAACCAGTCTAGGTACCAGTAACTTACCAATTTTTCTACCCTGTAAAACGATGCTAAATGATTTAATCATTTTTGGAAAGCGTTTTTACTGTGAAGTAGTAAAACCGCCTAGTAGTTTTAATAGGTGGAGTAGAGGCTCTACATCACCCTGCTGAAGAGGCTGTTCACCTGCTAAGCATGTGCAACAAAATTTTAAGAATAAGAAGAAGAGGAGGAAGACTGCATACAGCTATATTATTCTAATTGTCAAATTTATCTGGTCTACCACTACCAAATCCACAATCCTACAACCATCCCAGAAATGTTGATATTTTTTCTCATCAGTGATCTGTAGTGTCTGTAGATAAGGCTGGTTCTCCTCTCTCTCCTCTACACATATAAACTCCTGTGTGTTTAAGAGCAGCAGGACTGAGAGTGTAGGAGCCTCCAGATCCTCAGCTGCTGTCTGAGAGGTGCTCCACACACAAGATATAGCCATAATTAGTCTCTGTAGGGAACCACTGTGTACCAACTGAATGTCCAGTCAAGAGGAGTTTATAACATCACAGTCACTGATTCACCTTCAGTCATCTAGCTCTGTGGAGATACACTCAGTACTGCACGTGGTCTCTCTCTGTTACACAGGAAATAGAAAATAATAATCATAGATAGTAATAAATGTTTTAAAGAAAAAGCGCAGGACCTTAATATGTGAATAGTTATATTCTAAATTATATTATATTCACATTTGAACAACAACAAAAAAAAATCGGAAACAATTACAATAAATTTATTAATGAATGTCACTTTTCAACCACTAGATGAGGCCGATACAACACTCCGGCACCCCGACGCACACGTTATACATGACTTGGGACTATGCATCCATTTACATAAAGACCAAAATATTTTGTACATACTGTAGTTTATATATATATATATATATATATATATATATATATATATATATATATATATATTTTTTTTTTTTTTTTTTTTTTTTTTTTTTTTTTTTTGCACTGACGCAAACAAGTTTTGATATGCTACCAGAAGTGCATGCAATAGGATGTGACTGGCTTCATCGCCTGTATGCCATTTCAGCAGTTTCTGCTTGCAAAATCCTGCCAAACTTTTGATTCTTAATTAAAAAAATTGCAAGCTGGGGCATTTGTTTAGCTAGGATCTACTGCATTTTTAACATAAATAAAAAAATAACAGCTACAATGTTTTGTTGTGGCAACAAGGGCATGATCAAGGGTTAACTGTGTTTGGGAAGGGGGAAGATTGAACTGGAAGGTGTCATGTGATGATTCCCACCTGTGTGTAATTATAGGCATGAATGTGTCATGTTTCTGGGTGCGAGGCATAACTGCAGAGGTCCAGGTGTTTCAAATGAATGAGGTTTATTAAACGAAAAGCCAGGGAAATCAAACAAACAGGTAACTTTAAGTAGAAACAAACCAAAACATGAATAAAGACACAGAATACACGAACTAAACTCACTGACATATACTGGGTTAAATCAACATATGCAAGACACATAAAGGAACTAAAACAAGCTATTTATAATGAAACAAATGACCAACTCGGTTCAGGTGAGCGCCCACGTCACCTGACCGAGATGCAACCTGGGAAATGAAGTCAAACAGAAAGGAACTACAAAACACAAAGTCTCTGGGCGCTAGGCGCCCTCTAGGGGTTACCCCTGACAGAATGCTAAGAAAAAGATAAAGTTCTCTTCCTGCTTACACAGGCAAATACATGTAATGAGATGTAACTTAAACCTGAACCTAAATTTAAATGAGGCAAAGCCATAAAGCATTGAAATAGTTATTTTTTTTTCTTTTCTGTTGAGTTTTTAAAGTGCCTCAAAGGAAGCCTGAACCTCTAAGAAAGATTTGCTCCTTTTCTGAGTAGCAAGTAGTAAGCCACTTCTCAGAAGGGTCCATGTGGAATTCTATATGAATAGAATAATGACTGACTGACTCAATGTGCAATGTTGTGTCAAAGGTTTAACGCTTTGCTCTTAAACCACATAACTAAAACAAAGAGACAGAGATGAGTGTATATATTTATAACTTCCCTTTTATTACACGCAGACAGTGCATCACCTCTCACTTCCTTTTTATATAAAAAAAACACTACAGACTGACAAAAACAGTTGCTGTTTCTCTCAAACACCTGCATACGAAATAGTGCATGTGATGAAAGAGGAGTTCTTCTAGCTGGTCACAATAGAGAGAGTGAGGATCTTCTGTTTATTTTCCACACATGGTGATGATAGGAGAAGTAGAGACAGAGGTTACGGTGGCAGCCAGGCGAAAAGTTAAACCAAAAATGCCTTTAATACATTTTGAAATATCTCCAATCCTAAGCGTATCCATGTTTTTTCAGCTTTTCCCTATTGTTGGCAAAAGCAAATGTGCAGAATGTGGCACTCTTTAAAGCACACATTAATACAATTTCTTTGTATTTATTTATTTACTATGTGAAAAATAAATGAGCCATATTGGTATCAACAATGTCCGTTTAACAAATTTGCTGAGGCTGTTGGTGCATGTACTTTTTCTAACAACACCATAATAAATAACCTTGATGTGGGTTCTGTAATGTAGTGGTTAACATGATTGCCTCACATGTGAAATGTTCCTACTTTGAACAGAGACAACATGAATGTTTTGAGCTTTGTTTTAATTTGTTTTCATTTATCATCTCTGTATCCTCAGTTCTTGTGGGAAAAAACAAAAACAAAACAAAAAGTGAGATCCTGAAAATGACTGGAACAGTTTCTGTATTTGCTTGTGCACTTTAAATTGTCATTCAAAAAAGGATGTTGCACAGTTTTTAGCAAGGCAATTTTTGGTTGGCCAGGATACAGCGCCCCTGGAGCAAATAGGATTAAGGGCCTTCTCAAGGGCTCAACAGCAGCAACTTGGCAGAGCTGGGGCTCAAAGGCCAGACCTTCTGATCCGTAGCCCAATAATAGTGTGGATAAATTTGTCGTTCATGTATAGAGAGGTTTATTTTAAAGCTCTTGATATCCAACTATGAAACAGTGTAAATGGGATGGGACTTACCAGTTTAATGATTTCAGTATACAAACATGAAATTCAATCCTTCAACATTGGAGGTTCAATGTATTTTAATATGATGTGCTTTATCTTTTCATACCATATTATCTCCCTAAAATTTGTTGTATCTAATTCCAATTCCCACCTGTCTTATTAGTGCACTCCTCCATCAGCGAAAGCTACCAACCAGGATGTAGGCAGTCATCTGCTTCCTTTGATGTACATCTTTCCAAAGTCATCCATCATTATTGATGCAACATAACACACACCCTTTTGCTTACATGATGCCAATTTGTTGGCTAGTGATGCTGTGATTGATGTAGAAGTTTGAGTATCAAGACAGTCTGCTCCTGAGGCTGCAGGCAGTGGTGAATGTCATTTAGCTTCCTAGCTACAGTACCTAATCATTCGTTGTGCCATTCTGAGGAGGTCAACTTGTGCAGGTGAATGTTGTACAAAATGTATTTTGGTAGGCTACTATATAACAATATTTACCGATATGGCTAGAAAAAAAAAACATTACCTGTATATATTTCTGTGCAAGTAAAGATTAATTCAGCAAACTTGGCAGCAAAACATAGAAAGTCCTGCATATTATTATTATTAACATATTGGGAACTTGAGATGGTCTCTTAAACTCTGAGTACAGCAAGTGAGGCTAAGACAACATGGCCGCTAACACCATCAACAGTGAACAAATTAGCAGACCTTTAAATGTGTTATAGTGAATATACATATATTCATCTTAGAACAATCAACAATTAATTTTTCCACGTTAGCCTTTCTACAAGATATCACTGTTTTCATTTTTAACTGTGATGTACATCACAGTTATTTGGCTAGTTTGTTGCTAACAAAAGATTAACATACATCATGAGGGGCAGTGGTGGTTCAGAGCGCTAAGGCACTGAGTTACTGATCGGAAGATCGGTGGTTCAATTCCCAGCTCAGCCAGGTTGCCATTTTTGGGCCCTTGAGCAAGGCCCTTTACCCTATCTGCTCCTAGGGCGCTGTATCATGGCTGACCCTGTGCTCTGACCCCAGTTACTGAGATATGTGAAGAAGGAATTTCACTGTGCTGTAACGTATATGTGACAAATAAGGGCTTGCTTACTTACTTACTTATCAGTATAGTGCATTTAACAGACATTGATAATAAGCATGTTTAAAGTAATCTAGATATTGTTTTAGATCTTTAATAAGCAATCCAGATGTGAAAATAACTCCCTGAGAACTTGGAATTTGGTATTCGAAAAACTGCTCACTGCATCTCACCCGAGTTTGGTCCACAGACATCATTGCATGCCAGATTATAAATTTGCAAACACAATTTTGCTATCAGGTAATTAGTTTAATGGTTAAATTTAAAATACATTGCTAGTAAGTACAGACATATAGATAACATTTTAATTATCATTTTTATTTGATTTTACTTGAATTTGGGAAATACATTTCATTTAACTATAGGTATTAATTAAATGTGCCCATGAAGCATCCAAATTGCCAGTATAAATAAAATCTCAATAGTACAACAAACTACAAATGTAAATTGAATAGTTGAATTTGAATTTTGAGCACAAAGCAAAGTATATACAAATAGCAAGTGTAAATTTAAATTCATCATTACATTGCGATTTTTCATATTACATATTAATTTTAGTTTTGACACAGAAATAATTAAATAAACAGAACAATATCTCGTTGTTATCTATACTTGTTATTTTTAACAATGACAATAAAATTGAATTGAATTGAATTGAATTGAAAAATACTTCCATACATATAGGATGGAATGCACATACACATACACATAAGAAACACTGTTCCAGAGATTGGGACTGATAAAAGATAATTTTTTTTTATAACATTCATAAACAATACATTTCAGGAAAGGCTATTATTTTGTCACATGCAGGTTCAGCAGTCAGTGGATGATGTGGACAATTTTTTTGTCATTTCCTATTTTTGAGGCCTCAGAAAAAAAAAACAGCTTTTATTTTGGGAAGAAAAGGAGAAACTGATGTTTTCTAGCTGATAACTTTGTCTTCATCAGCATTCATTGTTCACTGCAGACAGAAACATAGAAAACATTTACACATACATTTTACACACCTTGCCATTGATATACCTTTTATTACACATCATGCTACAGAATAGAATTTAAATCAGTGACCACAACAAAACAAAAATAAATCAATTAAATAATTATAATAATTATTATTATTTGGTGTCTTAGTATATTCCATGGTTATAGTTACTTATTTCATAATAGCATCAAGTAGAATGAGCTGATGGAAAGATACGATGGACTGTGCAAAACAGATTTTTTTTTTAAGTTGATGCCAAATTCTACCCCAAATACCTTTAAACATATTTCCTACTTGTTTTTGATTTGTTTCTTAAAACTGATTCTGTAAATGTAATGAGTCTTACCTACATGTTATGTTTCACCTCTGAGTAAATACTTTCATCACCCTCACTGGCCTTTTCTAATAGCAAACAAGAGATCCGGACTTAGTTGTCAACAGAATTACAACCATTCTAATTTGTAAAGTCGAAATTAGAATATTTTATATCACATTAGTAATCAATTCCAGTTATGACTGGACAAAATGTTTGTATTAATGCAATTGCTGTAATAAATTTTATAGTAAATGCTCATTTACAGTACATGGGCATAATATAATACAGGTAATATAAATAAACAGAACAGTTTCCAAAAACAATAATTAAATGATTATTTATTATTGTTTTAAATAATAATTACAGTTGTTTTAATTAGTAGTTAAATTTTTTTTTGTAAGAACGTCAAAAGGACATAGAGAGACTTGTGAGGAAACAATGGTGTGTTCCTGATATACTGTCGATCCTATATCACAAGTGAGAACATGGTACAAATACAAGACGGCAGTATTTACTGGTACAAAAAAAAATAATCAATCTCAGGATGGTAACAGAAACTCCACTACATCATGCCACCCTGACGATGGTTATTTTCCTACTAAATTAATACACATATTGTTTTATTTATTGCATAAAACAAGATATGATCACGAACAATATAGAAATTGAGTTTCTTTATTTGGCTTCTACCTTCTACTCTTCCTTTTTTCAACAGTTTTAGATCAAGGTCAGCATAAATCACAGAAATTGCAATGGACTCAACATCAGCACCTGTGAAAGGAAAAAATAAAAAACGAATGATCTTACATATTAATGATCTTTAGCCATGTAAAACCTTCTTATACAACATTAAATGTAGCTATAAATGATTAAAAGTCCTGTATAATGTATTTCTTTGGTTGATTCCCGGCCAGGCGCGATTCCTGTCTCTGTGTTCCTAATACAGTTCCTATATCACAAGTGGTTAAGGCATTGGACTATGGTTCAGAAGGTCCCAGGTTCAAATCCCACAACCACCAATTTGTCCCTGTTGCGCCCTTGAGCAAGGCCCTTAACCCTTAACTTCTCAGATGTATAATGAGATAAAAATATAAGTTGCTCTAGATAAGAGCATCTGTCAAATATGCTGGTACAGAAAACTAATCAACCTCAGGGTTTTAACAGAAACTCCACTACATCATACTACCCTGTTGTTGATTATTGTTACATATTGTTTTATTTATTACATAAATCAAGATATGATGATGAACAATATAGAAATTAAGTTTCTTTATTTTCCTTCTACCTCTTATACTCCTTCCTTTTTTCAGCGGTTTTAGATCAATGTCAGCATAAGTCACAGAACTAGCAATGGATTCAACATCAGCACCTGTAGTAGAAAAAAAAATTAATTATCTTACTTATTAATGATCTTTTGCCATGTAAAGCCTTCTTATAAAACATTAATTTTATAATTGATATGGCACAGTGGTGTAGTGGTTAGCACTGTTGCCTGGCATAAGTATTTTATTTAAAAAAATCTAGAAATAAACAGTGATTGAGACAGGGTCTGACCAGCCTGAAGTGGTGCGTATCCTGACTGACAGTCTTCTGCTTCTGTCCTGCTCTGATTCTGCTCTGAGGTCTGATTGTCTTTCCGCTTCTTTTCTATAGAGAAATATTCTAGTGTTAGGGTTATTTACACAGTCTGAGCAGGGTATAAATATGGCAGTGGCTCATTGTGTTAAGGTTCTGAGTTACTGATTTGAAGGTCAATGGTTCAAGCCCCAGTTCTGCCAGGTTGCTGCTTGAGCAAGGCCTTTAACCCTGTCTGCTCCAGGGTCTGCTTCATTTAATTAAATTCATGATTTTAAGATATTGTAATATTTACCATGTATTAAAAGTGGAATCTTTTTTTTAAAACAGTATTCTAGTATTCTATTGAATACACAATAGGTACTCTGTAATGTAAGGATTTTATCTATATTTGATAATTTCTATATCAAATATTGGATAAACCATAGATAAACTATATAAGACTATACAAATATAAGTCTATAATTTAGAAATCATGACTATTCTGTCAATAGCAGCTTTCAAACCTTTCTTTTTCTTTCTACATCCCAGGAGGATATATAAGATCAGCAATGAGTTAAACCAAACAGCCAAACTCAGTCCCAGAGCTACTCGTGCTGTTCTTACACTAGTACTAGAACCTAGGAGAAAGGGAGATAATATAATTAGCGTTTAAAAACTGCAAAAAGGTAAAAAGAAAATGAAATTAAAATGAATTATGTCTGACCTCTGACTGAGACCCAGCTTTTCGCTGACGCTCCTCTTTCTGGATATATACAGTGGTAGAAACCTTCATCTGACTTTGAGACCTTATGGATGATCATCTCTCCTGTAGTCTGTGTCTGGAGAACTGATCCATCTTTATAGAAATCAGCTCGGAGCTTTGAGGAATTTGTGTAGCGATATAAACAGCGTAGAGTCAGAGGACGTCCCTCAGTCACAGGATGAACAGGACTCTCCAGGATCACATCACCATCTAGAACACAGGAATCAAGTTAACAATTTTAAATGATCCCAATAAGGAATTCTATAAATAAGAAGTTTAGATAATATGAATAGAATATCTCATATTTATCTGTGTGTCAATTATATAGCTGTGTAATCTGCAGAAGCAGCCATGTTGGAGTAACTGCTGAGAAAACATTAAACTGTGCAGTACTGCTGCTACCTTAGAATTTGAGATACATCGATACAGATATGGTATGTGATATTTGGTACTCGTTTGGTACCACGTAATTAATTCCATTATGGAATTACCATTACTTAATTAATTTCCATTCACCCCTAGGAGTTATAGAATTTAAGGAATTACAAATAATTTAAGATAACCAGGTTTTGTGCTATATAAATAGATCTCCCAGTGAGATTATCAGAGACTCACCATGCACTGATATGTTGACAGGATTGCTAGCACCTCCAGTTTCAGAGTGGCACCAGTAATGTCCATTATGAACTGTACTGATGGAATAGATTTTGCACGTAGATCCTATGAGTGATTCCTGTGAGCAATTCAAAACTCTTCGATTATGTCTCACTGTCCACCCAGTAGAGTTACTCTGGTCCTCACAGCTCAGTGAGAGAGTGTCATTAGTAAAGTGTTGAGTTCTGCTGGGATTGATGATGAGAGAGACTGATGGAGATTCACCTTAAACACAGGAAATTGTGTGTTTATTTATCTCATTCATTTATTTATTCATATTTCATATTTAACCAGTGTTATTTCAATAAGAAAAAATATCTAACAGACGGGCTGTTTAACTTTTCTTACCCCATTATGATATTCCATGACCCAATATCTCAAAGTTTTCACTGTTCTTTTCAGTTAAGTACACAAAAAATGCAAGATAATAGCATAAGTGCAAACTTACCAAGACATGGTCATCCACCTAAACTGACAGGCCGGGCAAGAAGAGCATTAATCAGATAATCAGCCAAGAGGCCCATGGTAACTCAGAAGGAGCTGCAGAGATCCACAGCTCAGGTGGGAGAATCTGTCCACAGGACAACTATTTGTCGTGCACTCCACAAATTTGAACTTAATTGAAGAGTGGCAGGAAGAAACCATTGTTGAAAGAAGGTATAAGAAGTTCCGTTTGCAGTTTGCAACAAGCCATGTGGGAGAAACAGCAAACATGTGGAAGAAGGTGCTCTGGTCAATTGAGACCAAAATGTAACATTTTGTCCTAAATGCAATATCACATGCAAATCGCCCTGAACACACCATCCCCACCGTGAAACATGGTGAGAGCAGCATCATGTTGTGGGGATGCTATTCTTCAGCAAGGACAGGGAAACTGGTCAGAGCTAATAGAAAGATAGATGGAGCCAAGTAAAGGTCAATCTTAAAAGGCAACTTATTAAAGTCTGCAAAAGACTTGAGACTAGAGCAGAGGTTCACCTTCCAGCAGGACAAACAACCGTAAACAGACAGCCAGAGCTACAATGGAATGGTTTAGATCAAAGCATATCTCATGTGTTAAAATTACCCAGTCAAATCTTACACCTAAATCCAATGGAGAATCTGTGGCAAGACTTGAACATTTCTGTTCACAGATGCTCTCCATCAAATCTGCCTGTGGTTGAGGTATTTTACAAAGAAGACTTGGCACAAATGTCACCGTATAGATGTTCAAACTTTGTAAAGACTTACCCCAAAAGACTGGTGGTTCTACTCACAATTTTTAGATATTTATTTGTAAAATCAAAAAGTGAAAACAATTATTTGATACTACTACTACTACTACTACAAATAATAATAATAATTTTCATTCCACTTCACATTGATGTGCCACTTTGTGTTGGTCTATCATAAAATCCCAGTAAAATACAGTCGTGGCCAAAAGTTTTGAGAATGACACAAATATTAGTTTTCACAAAGTTTGCTGCTAAACTGCTTTTAGATCTTTGTTTCAGTTGTTTCTGTGATGTACTGAAATATAATTACAAGCACTTCATATGTTTCAAAGGCTTTTGTCGACAATTACATGACATTTATGCAAAGAGTCAGTATTTGCAGTGTTGGCCCTTCTTTTTCAGGACCTCTGCAATTCGACTGGGCTGCTCTCAATCAACTTCTGGGCCAAATCCTGACTGATAGCAACCCAGTCTTTCATATTCCCTTCTTGGAGTTTGTCAGAATTAGTGGGTTTTTGTTTGTCCACCTGCCTCTTGAGGATTGACCAAAAGTTCTCAATGGGATTAAGATCGGGGAAGTTTCCAGGCCATGCACAAATTTTTTTTTAATGTTTTGGTCCCCGAGCCACTTAGTTTTCACTTTTGCCTTATGGCATGGTGCTCCATCATGCTGGAAAATGCATTGTTCTTCACCAAACTGTTGTTGGATTGTTGGAAGAAGTTGCTGTTAGAGGGTGTTTTGTTACTATTCTTTATTCATGGCTGTGTTTTTGGGCAAAATTGTGAGTGAGCCCACTCCCTTGGATGAGAAGCAACCCCACACATGAATGGTCTCAGGATGCTCTACTGTTGGCATGACACAGGACTGATGGTAGAGCTCCCCTTTTCTTCTCCCGACAAGCCTTTTTCCAGATGCCCCAAACAATCGAAAAGAGGCTTCATCCGAGAATATGACTTTGCCCCAGTCCTCAGCAGTCCATTCGCCATACTTTTTGCAGAAGACCAATCTGTCCCTGATGTTTTTTTTTGGAGAGAAGTGGCTTCTTTGCTGCCCTTCTTGACATCAGGCCATCTTCCAAAAGTCTTCGTCTCACTGTGCGTGGAGATGCGCTCACATCTGCCTACTGCCATTCCTGAGCAAGCTCTGCATTGGTGTGACTCCGATCCCGCAGCTGAATCGTCTTTAGGAGATGATCCTGGCGCTTGATGTACTTTCTTGGACGCCCTGAAGCCTTCTTAACAACAATTGAACCTCTTTCCTTGAAGTTCTTGATGATCCTATAAATTGTTGATTTAGGTGCAATCTTAGTAGCCACAATATCCTTGCCTGTGAAGCCAGTTTTATGCAACGCAATGATGGCTGCACACGTTTCTTTGCAGGTCACCCTGGTTAACAATGAAAGAACAATGATTTCAAGCTTCACCCTCCTTTTAACATGTCAATTCTGCCATTCTAACCCAATCAGCCTGACATAATGATTTCCAGCCTTGTGCTCGTCAACATTCTCACTTGAGTTAACACGACGATTACTGAAATGACCTCATCAGGTCTTTTAATGACAGCAATGAAATGCAGTAGAACGTTTTTTTTTCGGGATTAAGTTAATTTTCTTGGCAAAGAAGGACTATGCAATTCATCTGATCACTCTTCATAACATTCTGGAGTATATGCAAATTGCTATTATAAAAACTTAAGTAGCAACTTTTCCAATTTCCAATATTTATGTAATTCTCAAAACTTTTGGGCACAACTGTACATTTACGTTTGTGGTTGTAATGTGAAAAAATGTGTAAACGTTCAATGGGTAGGAATACTTTTAAAAGGAATATATTCTGCTATTGAAACTCTTTTATATCACAGAATGCTGGATAGTTAAAACCACAGACACTTTCTTATACATACTGCATCTAATAAAGCTCTTGGTGATAACAGTGTAATAGGCTTCCTCAGAGATCAGTTCTGTCTCCAAGATTGTTCAATTTAGAGTGGCAAGAAAAATCACAGTATGTGACTCTTTTGGAATTTCATAGTTTTCTGAATTAATTTGTCATAAAATGTGAGAAAAATTTTAGTCAAAGATTTTAACAGATGTAATGTGCCTAAAATAATAACACAATCAATTAACATTTAAAATGGGTGGAAAAAGTAAGTTATCCCAGAATTTCTAACTGGTTGGTGTTTGATACTCTTGGTCTATGACTGCAAGCTGGCCAGGCCCTGATGCAGCAAAACAGGCCCAAATCATGTTGCCTCCACCATGATGTTTTCATGATAATATTCAGTGCACTTTTTATGTCAGATGTTGTGCTGTTTGTTCTTTCCAAATAGTTCAATCACAGTTTCAACAGTGCACAAAATATTTTGCCAGTACAGCTGGGAATGTCAATATGCTCTTTCCTTTGTGGTGTCCTGCCACGGACACGTTACTTGTTTAATGTTTTACATACTGTAGACTCATAAACTCAGACGTTAGCCAGTTCTGATGATGCGTTCAAATCTGTGGCTCTCACCGTGCTTTTTTTCCTCAGTGATGAGTCCTCATTGTGCTCTTTGGGGCATTTTGACTGGGTAGAGTAGCCACAGTCCCAAAGTGTATCTATTTGCCTAACTGTAGACTCGTGAATGTCCAAAGTCTTGGAAATCACTTTGTTACTCCTTCCAGAATCATGTAAATACATTATTCTTGATCATAGATCCTCCGAAATTTATTTTTGACGAGGCATGGCTCACGTAGCATATTCTGCAGCAAACTCAAAAGGTTTGGTCAGTCAAAGTACCTCTAGTCCACACCTCCAAACTCATTCTCCTAACAAGAGTCCAGGGATCCCAACGCCTGACTCAAACTAACTTTTACATTAACTCAAGGATTCACATACATTTTCAACTAACACTATAAGGTTTTTAAGGTTGTTCTCAATAAAGACATAAATTATGATAATGTGTTTAGTGTTATTATTTTAGGCACATTACATTTGCCAATACTTTTGATTTAGATGATGCGATAACATTTTATGACAAACCATGAAATTCCAAAAGGTTCACATACTTTTTCCTGCCACTGTATGTTTTAATATGCTATGTTTATCTTGTCTTCCACTTGCACATCCACATCCTAAACCCAACCCAGCAGTGTTGATATGTTTTCTCACCAATGATCCATAGTGACTCTGGATTGCTGTAATTTGTGTGAAATGGTGGTTCTCCTCTCACTCCTCTGCATATGTAAACTCCCGTGTGATTGAAACCAACAGGACTGAGAGTGTAGTTGCCCCCAGATCCTCTGGTGCTGTCTGAGAGGAGCTCCACATACATGATAGAGCCATCACTATAATCTATTTCAGTCACGCCATGTATAGAGGTAACATCTCTGTACCAGCTGAATGTCCAGTCTGTAGAGGAGTCTGTAACCTCACAGCTTAGAGTCACTGAGTCTCCTTCAGTCAGCCAGCGCTGTGGAGATACACTCAGTACTGCACGTGGTCTCTCTGTTACACAGGAAATAGAAAATTATAAAGAAAATGAGAAACAGAAATATATGTTTAACAGGAATAATTACATGACTTACATTGTAATTGCACTGGTTAATTTTATATATTAGAGAGTGTATATGGGCTTTATTTTTTTTAAATAAATGTATATAAGAACAAAGAATAATGAACAATTGAGTTAAAATACTTTCCTTTATTTAGAGCTGCAAGACTGTTAATGCATTAAAAAAAAATTGATAAAGTATGCTCAACTTTTTCTGTTCTAGCAAAAATTCAACCAAGTACACAATATAAAAAAAATATATATATACATAAATCACCTGCTGGTGTGAGTGAAATCAGCTTTAAAAGGAAACAGAATCAGAAAACATGACAAAACATGGAACTCATTCAGTCTGTCAAAAGTCTAAAAGAAACACCAAACTTATCATATTGCACGTTAACCAACATGTCTATCTACAATATCTATAAAAAATATCTTTTGAGATAATCAGTAATAAAATAAAGTAACTGCAGTATGCGGCACAGGGGTCACTACACAGCACATTTCTGGCATTGAATGTTCTGGAGTTAGACGTAAAATGTGAACGAGTTAGATTTTGGGAGGTTATTTTTAACCAATTATTTTTGAAAGATGACAACCTTTGTTTAGCTGTGTCCAGAGTTTAGTGTTAATTTACTTGGTGCTGAGGAGCTACTCCTGGTGTTGGTTGGTCTGGCATATGAACCAAAGTTTTTCTTGTCAAATGACAATGTCATGGCATAAATGTTAACACAGAAACACTATGCTGACATTGAATCATGATGATGGAAGTGTAATGTGGTGTGGAGATTCCTCATGTATGGGACTGAGGAGCTTGCCAAGATTGGGGTTGTGCGTGAAATCAAGTACATAGAGATTCTAGAGAAAAACCCTAATTAATTGTTCAAAATGTCTCAAAATGAGGAGAGCTAAATCTATTTCAACAAGTAAATGAGCCCATAGACATGAATCCAATTGAAATTTTCTTTCTTTCTTTTTCAAATAAAAGAGTTTACTTTGTATCATAGAATACAAGTTTAATTACAAAATCTTTAAAGTGTTTGGAACATGACACTGTGAAATTTTATTTCTCTTCATTTCAAGAAACCAAATATGCAACAAATACTAGTAATGAAGTATGATGATCTTAGCACTCACCCAACCTCTATAACACTTAGTACATGTCCTAATCACACAATAAGTTCATCACTCAGGACATTCAGACTGCAGATGAACAACTTTATACCCAACACTCACTCTAATGAAGACACAAAGAGAACATTTTCTCACAGAGCATCACAGCGAGAGGACTGAGCTCCATCCTGTCTCTATAATGACTGACTGACTGACAGACAGAGTTAAGGTGTGTTAAAGGTTTTATACCTTATTCTCAAATCACACACATACTGTAAAACAAGAAGACAGAGATGAGTGTGTGTAGGTTCTTTAACTTCTCTTTTAATACAGACAGACACGGAATCAGTTCTTACTTCTTTTTTCCCCACAAAAACAAACAAACAAACAAACAAACAAACAAACAAACAAAAAACACCTACAAATGAAGCAGTAAACATGATGGCAGAGGAGTTTTGAAGTTTTTAACCTGAAGATTACAGTACGAAAGTATTTTTTTAGCTGGTCACAATGGGGAGAGTAAGCAGTTTTGCTCATTTTCCACACATGGTGATGTTGGGGGAGGAAGAGAGAGGTTATGGTGGCAGTCAGCCCGTGAAAAGTAAAACTAAATATGTCTTAGATGCCATTTGAAATATTTTTAATTGTAAGTGAATGAATGTTTTTCAACTTTTTTTTTCGGCAATAGCAAATGTTCAGAATGTTGCACCTTTCACATTTATTCATTAATTGATAATCTAATGAGCCATAATCTGTTTACCAATGTGACAAGGCAGTTGAGAATGTTTTAATATGCTATATTTCTTCAATAAAAAAAAACAATTGATAGTATCACAAATAAAATAATGGAAGTTCAACCTCTAATAGCATTTCATGATCCAGTCCAGTCTAAAGCTTTAAATTTAGGTTTTCAGTGCTTTACAGATGTAGGACAGGAAGAGCTGTATAAACTCATCACCTCGGCTAAATCATCAACGTCCTTGTTAGCTCCAGTCCCAACCAGATTTCTAAAAGTAGTTATACGTATGGCTGGACAGCCACTTCTAAACATTATTAACTCTTCATTATATCTAGGTCACGTCCCTAAATCTTTTAAGTTGGCAGTTATTAAGCCTCTTCTTACAAAAAAAACTAATTTAAACCTGAATAAAATAACAACAACAAAAAAATACTAGAAAAGGTAGTATCAACCCAAATGTGCACATTCTGCCAGAAAACAATATCTTAAATAATTTCGGTCAGGTTTCAGGCCCCATCATAGTACAGAAACTCCACTAGTTAAAATGGCTAATTACTTGTTTTTAGCTTTGGACCAAGGTTGCATCACATTACTTGTCTTACTTGATCTTAGTGCTGCATTCAACACTATCGGTCATAATATTCTCAAAGATCACTTACAAAATGACATAGGTTTTCAGGTACAGACATTAAAATGGGTTAGATCCTACCTGTCTGATCAATACCATTTTGTAGATCTAAATGGAGAACTGTCAGGTGTAATGCCAGTGAAATATGGGATCCCACAAGGGTCAGTTTTAGGACCTCTGCTTTTCTCAATAAACATGCTTTCCTTAGGTAACATCATTAGACGACATGGAATTAGTTTCCATTGTTATGCTGATGATACCCAGTTATACATCTCCACAAAACCAGATGAAATACCCAAGTTGTCTATACTAACTGAGTGTGTACAAGATATAAAAGATTGGATGACTGATAATTTTCTTTTACTAAATTCAGATAAGACGAGATATTGCTATTGGCCCAAAAACCAGTACACAACAGCTCTCACAATTCAGCTTGCGTTTAGAAAGATATACTGTTACCACCAGCTCGACAGTGAAAGACCTGGGTGTAACATTAGACAGTAACTTATCCTTTGAAAATCATATTTTCAATATCACAAAAACAGCCTGTTCCACCTTAGAAATATTGGCAAGCTTAGGAACATTTTATCTGCTAGTTCATGCATTGATGACTGAACTACTGTAATGCATTACTGGGTCGTTGTCCAGCATTCTCAATAAACAAACTAAAGTTAGTCCAAAATGCAGCCACCACGGTTCTCACTAGATCAAGAAAATATGATCATATAACCCCAATATTATCATACCTGCACTGGCTACATATTCAGTTTAGAATTAATTACAAAATAGCATTACTTACGTACAAGTCTCTAAATGGTTTAGCTCCCACATACCTAGCCAGTCTTCTGATACGTTACAATCCACCACATTCCTTAAAATCGCAAAACTCCAGACCTCTGCATTTTCATATTTAGCTCCAAAACTTTGATATTGTCTTCCTGACAGTGTTTGGGGCTCAGACACAGTTTTCCAGTTTAAAAGAAGACTCAAGACACATCTCTTTAATCTGGCATACACGTAATTCATCCCATTACCTCATACTACAGTACATCTATCCTGAATGGAAACTCTGCTATTTCTTTACATCCGTTCTTTAGTTTTTCTACCCATCCTGAAGCATCTGGAGATTTTGCCAGCTTCAGTAGACCAAGGCCAACCCTGCGAGGACACTGAGGCATCCAGAGAAGGACCAGCTCCACCTGGATTCTGCTTCATAATGGCTGGAGCTACACATGCTGCTCCTGAGATAAGAAACATCTGCCCTCTGCACCTGCTGACTCATCACTGTGCTGAACTGGACTTCATGTTAATTTAAATAACTTCTGCTATATCAAACTTTCAGCTGCATAACACATGATGTTATATAATTTCTGTTTTCCATTATCACCCAAATGAGGATGGGTTCCCTGGTAGGTCTGGTTCCTCTCAAGGTTTCTTCCTATTGCCATCTCAGGGAGTTTTTCCTTGCCACTGTTGCCATCACACTTGGCTTTCTCATCAGGGACAATCTCATTATTATCTAGACACATTTTTCTTTCACATACACACTTTCAAAAATTTTCTTTTCATTTTTGTGAAATTGCTTTGAGACAATGACCATTGTTAAAAGTGCTATGGAAATAAAATAGAATAGAATTGAATTGAATATATTTATCTTGTCTTCCACTTGCACATCCACATCCTAAACCCAACCCAGCAATGTTAATATTTTTTCTCACCAGTGATCCATAGCTCCTCTGGATTGCTGTAATTTGTGTGAAATGCTGGTTCTCCTCTCATACCTCTGCATATGTAAACTCCCATGTGATTTAAACCAACAGGACTGAGAGTGTAGGTGCCTCCAGATCCTCTGCTGCTGTCTGAGAGGAGCTCCACATACATGATAGAGCCATTACTATAATCTATTTCAGTCACGCCATGTATAGAGGTAACCTCCCTGTACCAGCTGAATGTCCAGTCTGTAGAGGAGTCTGTAACCTCACATCTTAGCGTCACTGAGTCTCCTTCAGTCAGCCAGCTCTGTGGAGATACACTCAGTACTGCCTGTGGTCTCTCTGTTACACAGGAAATAGAAAATTATAAAGAAAATGAGAAACAGGAATGTATAATTTAGAGACAAAATAGTTTAACATAATAATTACATGACTTGCATTTTAGTTCAACACTGGTTAATTATAATATATTTTATTTTTACTTAAGGAATTTCTTTTGACAGGTGATCTTTATGTGATTTTAAGGACCTGTAATGTTTCACATGTAGCACGTGGGCTTTATTTTTTAAATAAATGCATATGATGTAACAGCCACTACAACGTTATACCGCTGCATGTATGTATGCCTGTCTGTTGCCCTTTTAAGGTGTGCTGCCCCGCCCCCAGAGTGTGCGCGGTGCAGGTGTGTGTGTGCTGCTCTCCTCCAGAAACGTCTTATACTCTTGCACTTTTCTTTGATTTTGCCTACTTACCAATACCACCAATCTTAGCACTCAAGAGAGAGGTTACGGTGGCAGCCAGCCAGTGAAAAGTAAAACTAAATATATCTTCAATGCCATTTGAATTATTTTTAATTGTAAGTGAATCAATGTTTTTTTTTTTTTTCGGCAATAGCAAATGTTCAGAATGTTGCACCGTTCACATTTATTTATTAATTGATAATATAATGAGCCAGAATCTGTTTACCAATGTGACAAGGCAGTTGAGAACGTTTTAACATGCTATATATTATCAAAGAAAATAATGGAAGTTCAACCTTCAGAACTCCAGCAATTCATGATCCAGTCCAGTCTAAAGCTTTAAATTTAGATCAGCAACATCCTTGTTAGCTCCAGTCCCAACCAGATTTCTAAAAGAAGTCATATGTATGGCTGGACAGCCGCTTCTAAACATTATTAACTCTTCATTAATATCTAGATCACGTCCTTAAATCTTTCAAGTTAGCAGTTATTAAGCCTCTTCTTAAAAAATCTAATTTAGACCCGAGTGAATATATTTATCTTGTCTTCCACTTGCACATCCACATCCTAAACCCAACCCAGAAATGTTGATATTTTTTTCTCACCAGTGATCCATAGTGACTCTGGATTGCTGTAATTTGTGTGAAATGGTGGTTCTCCTCTCTCTCCTCTGCATAAGTAAACTCCCGTGTGATTGAAACCAACAGGACTGAGAGTGTAGGAGCCTCCAGATCCTCTTCTGCTGTCTGAGAGGAGCTCCACATACATGATAGAGCCATGATTAATTTGAGACACACCATCTCTGTACGTAACCTCTCTGTACCAGCTGAATGTCCAGTCTGTAGAGG
>JAAGKR010009670.1:0-16584 GCA_011419295.1 Clarias macrocephalus | reverse complement strand
TATTGTTAATTTACATATGATTGATGTACAAGAGTAGATGATAGAAATGGAGAGATAACTGGGCAGATGGAAAGATGAAAGGCTGCATACTGTAGATAGATGAATGGATGTACAGTATGGTTGGGTGTATGAATGTACTTTATGGTTCAGTGGATGGATGGATGGATGGATGGATGGATGGATAGATAGCGAAGTGGATAGATGGATTGGTATGTTAAAAAAGATAAGGTAGATGGATGAATGGATGGATAGATCAGTGGACAAATAGATAGGGGTGATAAATTTGTGTATTTGCAGGATTGATTTAATTTGTGATTGAGTGAATAGTATTATTAATTTATGGATGATTGAGTGTACTGTACAAGAATAGATGAGTGCAGGGATAATTGGGCAGATGGAAGGATGAGTGTGCATGGATATGGGTATATTGTTGGGTAGATGGTTGGACGGATGGATGGTTGGATGGATGGATGGATGGATGGGTGCATGAGTGGGGTAGGTAAGTGGATAGATGAATTGGGGTGTGGAAAAAAGATTAGATAGATGGGTGAATGGATGGATGGATGCGTGGGTGGGTAAGTGGATGGATGGGTGAATGGATGATGAAGTTTGATCTAATAGATGGATAGATGGGAGGGATAATTGGATTGATGGGTGAATGGATGGATGTGTGGGTGGGTAAGTGGATGTATTGGATTGATGGGTGGAAAGTTGTGTTAAAATATGGTAGATAGATGTGTGCATGAATAGATTGATATATTGGGTGTAATGGTCTGAGGGTTGGATGTGTGAGTGGATGGATGGATGGATGGATGGATGGATGGATGGATGGGAGGGTAAGTAGATAGATTGATGGATGGATGAATAGGTATGTTAAACTATGGTTAGGTAGATTGATGTGTGGATGGATGGCATGTTGCAATAGGATTCGATGGATGGCTGGATGATGGATGAATGGATAATGGATACATACTGGGTGTTATGGTTTGAGGGTTGGATTTGTGAGTGAATGGCTGGATGGATGGGAGGGTAAGTGGATAAATGGATGGATGGATGGATGGATGGATGGATGGATGGATGGATGGATAAGTAGTTGTGTTAGATTGACAGGTATGTGGATGCATGGATTGATGGATGGGTATGTTAAAGTATGATCTGATGGAGGAAAGGGTAAGGGGATGGATGTGGATGGATGGATGGATGGATGGATGGATGGTTGGATGGAAGGGTAAGTAGATGTATGCAGATGGATGGATGGCTGGATGGAGTTAAACGCATTAGTATGTTGCAATACTGTATGGTTAGATGGGTGGCTGGATGATGGATGAATGGATATACTGTATAGGGTGTTGAGGTCTGAACGATGGATTTGTGAGTGGATGGATGGATGGATGGATGGATGATAGTAGCACACTACTGTTGTCTTTTTTATATTACCAAAGTGGATCTGCTTGATTGATTGATTGATTGATTGGTAGTGCTTTAATGCGGTAACATCTACTAATCAGCCCAGAGTGATCATTAATCACTACAATCAGATCCATGCATCCGAAGACTGACTGGATGGATGGATAGATGGATGGACAGAAAAGAAGCAAGGAGCGATGATCAACATTTTTAAAATATAAGCAGAGTAAATGTATTCAGTGTTGATGGAGGAATGAACAAGCCATCTTGCTGAATCAGCTAATCAGCTCGGAGATTAAATTACTTCCCTCCAGGATGCAGATAGATTGATGGATGGGTAGATAGTTGGAGGAAAGACAGGATTGTGAGCACTATCCTTAAATCTAGTCGTGGCCAGCACTATACTGTAGCTTCAATGCCTATAACCCTCACCCTCTCTCTTTTTTTTCTTTTTTTTTTTTTAAATATGCCATGTCGGTTTGAAGGATGCATGTTGCATAATGGATGGTGCCAGACATGGAATAGACTTGAGGGTAATTCATGAGACACTGTACATCCCCATTAGCCTCTCCCTGTCCCTCTCCCTGTCCCTCTCCCTGTCCCTCTCCCTGTCCCTCTCTCTCTCTCTCTCTCTCTCTCTCTGTCTGTCTTTGAGGTACCTATCTACCTCTATTGATATTTCTCTCTTTCTCTCCATCCTCCTTCTTTCTGTGTCTGCCCCCTCATCCAAAACTCGATCACGTATGGTTGCGTAAGGGAGAGTGAGGAGCGTCGCGCACAACCGCTTGTCTGTCTGGGAGGAAGAGAGAGAGAGAGAGAGAGAGAGAGAGAGAGAGAGCGAGCGCAGACTCAGTGAAAGCCTTTACATCTCCACTGTTACCGTGCAAGAGAACACACTTGAACCTGCTCTCTCCGCGCGCGCACCTCGCTCATGTTCAGAGATACATAAATATATGTATAATATATATATATATGTATTTTATTTTGCTCTCGATTTGCCTGAGGAGGATAAGTGATGTTTCATATCCATCATTTGTAAAGTGGGAGCTTTACAACATCCAGCCCTGGTGAAGCTTTACTCATCTGATCCTGAGCTTTTGGAGGATGTAGATTTTTCTTCTTCTTTTTTTTTTTTTAGGGGGGAATTTTGAGCTCCGGTATCCACCTGGATCACCTGCAGCCTCCTGGCACGTGCCTGATTTTTTTTTTTCTACCCATCCACCCATTTAATTTTTTTTCTTCTTCTTCTTCTTCTTCTTCTTCTATAGCCAGAAAAAGCATTCGCAAATGTTTAACAGGAAATCTGCTCATGCACTTTGCATGAGACTGGAGCATGCAAGTGTAGCTGTTTGATTGAGGGTTTTTTTTTTTAAGAAAAAAAAAAAACCACAAAACAAAAAACAAACAAACAATGACATCTGGTTAAAAGCGCCATCAGGAGAGCTTTTTTTCTTTCTTGCTTTCTTCCTCTCACCGGTGTTGCGTAAAGGGGTTTTGCATCCCGTACCGACTCGGAGGAAGGAAGGGTAGAGGGGCGAGAAAAGGTGGGTGACAGAGAGGGGAGAGCGAGAGAGAGTGTGTGTGTGTGTGTGTGTGTGTGTGAGAGAGAGAGAGAGAGAGAGAGACAATGGCTGCGATTGCGAGCTCCCTGATCCGCCAGAAGCGTCAGGCACGCGAGTCCAACAGCGACCGGGTTTCAGCGTCCAAGCGGCGCGCGAGCCCCAGCAAAGACCCGCGCTCCCTGTGCGAGCGCCATTTCCTCGGCGTCTTCGGTAAAGTGCGCTGCTGCAGCGGCAAGAAAAGACCCGTGCGCCGGCGACCAGGTCGGTCCCTGTCGGTGTCATTTCTTTGATTTCTTTGGGGAAACAAACAAACAAACAAACAAACAAAAAAAAAACAATATATATATATATATCCACCTGTTTTAGGACTCACGTGTTGCATACTGTAGGTCTGTCACGATATCCACAAATGCACGTGCTGGTTTATTTAAAAAAGAGAGAGAGAGAGAGAGAGAGAGAGAGATCTTTATGAGAATGCTTTATTGATCAGAACTGATTGCATGCAAATGATGAGGTTCATGCATAGATTTGATTCAGTTATGCACTTTGATTTGATTGATGCTGTCATGTAAAAAAAAAATCCTTTTTTTTTTTTTTTTTGCAATAATGCATATTGAATCATTATTGCAAAATGCACATCTACAGTATGTATGGTGGCAATATTATAATGATTACTAATTATTTTCCTTCACACAACCCTCCCCACACACACACACACACAAAAATGCAATAATGCATCGTCTTATGTCTCGATGCAATAGATCCTCTGATCTCTGAGGCAGCTGTGCATGTATCGCCTGCCCTCTTTGTGCTCGCTGTAAAATCACATGCAAAAGCCAAAGCATAAACTTTACAGAGATGCTGTTTTTAATAGTGCAACAGTGCTATTTCATTAAAAAAAAAAAAAAAGAAAGAAAGAAAGAAAAACAGCAGGGCAGAGTGGCACCGCAGTGCACCAAGGCTCGCTTAGATGAAACGTTTTAATGGTAAATGTTTATCACATAGAATGAGAGAGAGAGAGAGAGACAGAGACAGAGAAAGCGTCTTACTGCAGTGTGGGGAGGGATGCTGCGATCAGATGCATCGATGAGCATGGTCTCGCTGCCCACCGAGCCACGCCATCGTCTTTTTTTTTCTTTGCACAGGAAAAAAAAAATGGCATGATGCATGTAAAGCTGGGGAGGAGGGAAACAGGGGGAAAGAAGCACACAGCTTTTTTTTTTTCCCGTCTCCCATAATTACCAATAGCATCTATCTTGTGCATTGTGAGAGAGCGAGAAAGCGGGAAAGAAACAGAAAGAAAGATACAGTGAGAAAGAGAGAGAGAATACCTCCAAAAAAACAAAAAAAAATACAGGTTGAATAAAAAAACATAAAAAAAAAAAAAAAAACAGCTGTTGCTGGAGAATGTATGTGTGTAAAAAAATGCAATGTTGTTTTTCCTTCTCCCCGTAAGATGCGCCCTCGAAACCTCCACAGGTGTCCCGTAAGGGCATCAGGCTAGGTCAGTACCTCAGCCTCCATCAGTGTGCTTTGTCTTTCTAGTCACCACTCCATTTTCGAGCTCATGTCGATGTCGATGTCGATCCTTTCTTCTTCTTTTTTTTTGTTTTCTTCTTCACGCTGGGGAGGGAGGGGGCTCGAGCTTGTATGATAACAGCAGCCGCCTCTTGTCTGGTCGAGTGTTTTTGTCTGTCTCTCAGTTTTCTTGCTCCTTGTTTGTCTCGTCCCTCCTTCCACTTCTTTTAGGAAGTCGTCTGTTTCACCGGTTCCTCCATCTTTTCTGTCTGACACTTTTTTTCCTTTTATCCTTTTTTTTATTTCATCCGCCCCTGGGTCTCGTAAATATACTGTACATATATAAACACATGCTTACATACATACATACATACATACATACATACATACATATGTGTTGTTCTGTCCTGCGTTTTATGTAACGTCATTGATTTGTAACGAGTATCGCCGTGAGGGCTTCCCAGTTTGGGGGGTGGGGGAGGGGGGAGGGGGGCGGTGGAGTGTTCCGTGTCCTGATGTTGTCATGTTTTCTGGTGACTTCAGTAGTGCAGGTGATCATTCATTCGCCATTTCATGGTCGTAACCATAACGTCATCTGTCACCATGTTGTACTGAAATATAAGTGTTTGTTTATGCACTGGGGCTACTGTATATTAAACGTTAGACATGATGAACAATACAGTATACACGCACACACACACACACACACACACACACACACACACACACACACACACACACACGTACTGAAACATGTCACAGAACATCACGGATAATTGTGATGACCGGAAATTATTCACAAACGCACCCCTAAAGTCTTTGCCACATTGTCCTCAGTTTAGGGTCATTTCCTCTGAGTCGCCTTTTCTTTATGGATCTGTGGTTTCATTGCCGGTCCTGATGGGCTCATCGGAGTGATTGATAGCCCTTTCCTCCTGTCTCCACCAGATAGATGGAGTCGCTGATGAATGCCTCAGCTTTTTCTCCTCCAACTCCTCTGATGTTGACCATCCTGTACAGCAGCGGGACTTCTCCCGTGCTCACGCCCCAATGCTCAGCCACCCCTCAGTCATCTCCATCAGGAAACACCAGTCATTGCATCCGGTGTTCCTCCTCCTAGTCTCCCGCAATGAGCGTCAAACAAGGCCATGATAAGGAAGAGAAACTGATTTTACAATATATAGCCCGGACGCTTCAAACTCTCCCTTTTACACCAAACCTAAAAACGCCACTTAGGAGCGGAGTCTGATTTTAAACATTGGGTTTGTCCTGGGGCGCGTCTCTCTTTTTCGTTTTGTCTCTCCAGAGCCGCAGCTGAAAGGGATTGTGACCCGGCTGTTCAGCCAGCAAGGCTTCTACTTGCAGATGCAGCCAGATGGAACCATTGATGGCAGCAAGGACGAGAACAGCGACTACAGTGAGTACAAGCGTTCCGCTGGAATTCAGAAGTAATCCTGGATGCTTTTCTTTGACCCGTGTTTATATCAAACTCAGGGCTCTAGTAGACATGACTATAGTTTCCCTGCTTTAAATGTAGAATTCGTCAGGTGTTGCTAATTCATGGCGGATGATTATTTCCTCATCTTTGAAGGAGGATTATTTTGGACTTTTGGAGTCAATGACGCTCCAGATGGTCGTTAAGAAAAAAAAAAAAGGCCCAGAAAAGCCTTTGGTGTAGAAACTAATAGTAGATAAGAATAAACACACACTATTCAATCAAGCGTACAAATGACACAGATGGATAGATGACAGAAGCATATGTTGATCTATTTATTTATTTATTTATTTATTTATTTTGAATGAATTTTACAACTTTTTCATTAAGATGTTTGATTTCCAGAAGAAATACAGCAAGGACCTACTGTAAGGCAATGAAATATTATACTACTGTATAGTATGAAAGAGGATTAGGGCCATCCAAAAACTAAATTATATACAATTTTAATTTCATTTTCAGAAGGGTTTATCTTATCGTTTATATCTATATCGTTTATTTTTTTTAAATAAATTTTGTATTTCCCTCTTTCTCTCTATACCAAAAATATAAATATTTAACATACAGTACTGTATATATATACAGGATGTTAGAATTCTGACTTTTTTCTTTAAAATTCTAACTATAATCCCAGAATTCTCAACTTTTTCTCAGATAAAACATTTAGAAATTAAAGTAAAAATTCTAAGAAGAACGGCAGAACCCAGATAATCTTAATCCTAATTATCTTCAGTACATTATATACTTGAAACACTAAAAATACATTAATAAATACATTAATAAATAAAAAATATATTCTTGTCATTTAAATGTTTTTTTTTTTTAACAAGGAAACTGTCAGAAAACAAAAAATTCTTTTTTTTAAAATACGTAATCAAACTCGCTTGGTTTCACTCCTTTCCCAAACCTGCTGTTTCAGTGTCTATGTAAATGACTTCCTGCTGAGTCAAACCTCTCCAGAGAAGAACAAAGAGGCTGAGCAACAAGCCGAGGGGAGGGGCTTGTTTATATGAGGTCACATTAGGAGGAAAAACTGATCTCCTTGTTTAAACCCTGGTCAATAAAAAAAACGGGGAAAAAGCAGGAATTTTTTTTTAACTGTTTTTTTTTGTTTGCTTACACACACACACACACACACACACACACACACACACACACACTAGAGACCTATCTGAATGTCTAAAGATGATTAAAAAGAAATTTTCCACTAATTTCACATCTAATATCCTGACCATCAGTCACTGTGATAATTCCTCTAACAAGTGCAGTGATTTATAGTTTCGCGGTTTAACATTTCAGCTGTGCACAACTGAATAAATTATGGGTTAATTAGAAGATAATAGCTGTGAGTTTAGGGAGTTTTGTCCTTTAAATGCTTGTTTTTAATTGGAGAGTCAGCAAAGTTGAAAGCAGGTGTCTTGAACTGCAATCGTCAAATAAACGCACATTAAAAAACTCTCTTGTGCAAAAAAAAAAGCAACAGTATTCGACCAACTCAGTGGTTTATTGCCAGAGAGCTTCATTCTGAAAGATGACTCATGGTTCCTCTCAGCAGTCTCACCTCTAACCTTAAAGCGGGTGGATACAGACATGCAGGCCACTTCCTCATGGACGCATTCTGGTGGGAAATACCAGGAAAAAAAAAGAATGAAAGAAGGTTTAAAAAAAAGAATGGGGGGGCATCTTTTGGGGCATCATTTTGCAAAGAACATATACGGTATGTTACGAGAATATACAGCACGTTAGAGATGGGACTTGTACTGAAGAACAGACTATTCAGTATAACGACAAAAGTAAACGGATCCCTTGGGAATGTAGCGAAGGAGCAACCTTCAGGATTCATCTTCATCTTCTGTTGCTGTTTCAAAGCAGCGTTCCCTCCATGGGGCGACAAACAGACGCTACGTTCACAGAGTCGCTCGAGCTTCTCTAAGAGACTCTTCCGTAAACTAGAGACACTGCGTTGAACTTTCAGACCATGTCCGTTTCCTTCCCCGTCAGATAATTCATCTAAACGCAGAGACATACGGTACAGTACTGGGTAAAAGTCAAGCGCCTTGAACCGTTGACCTTCCATTCAATAATGCAGTACCTTAACCCTCTGAGCTACTGTACCACCGTCCAAATACACGTTTTTCAGGTCCGGGGACTGAATGTGAGAGCCAAGGGGAAGCCTGGAGAACTGTTTATACAAGAAAGTCTGGTTCCTTCAAAGCAAAATATAAAGAAATGGGGGTAAAGACTTTTGAACAGCACTCTACAGTATGTCTCGCATCTAAGCAGTAACTGAAAAAAAACCCCCAACATTCTGTATATTAGGTTAAATAACGGTTAAAAATGTGTGGAAAAGGCAGCGTGGCATGTTCTAGTGGCGGCTTTATATATATTTTAAATTATGCATTCAGTAAATTTGTTCAGGAAACAAACGAACAAGGATCAATAACCTGAACTGACAAGTGAGGCTCTGTGAAGTTTGTTCGGAGAGATAGCAGTGGAATATCCTCAGCCTATTTTTTTTTTTTTGGATCTCTTGAAGCATAAACCTTCCTTCACCTGGCAGACAGTTGCATCGCTCGGAGAGAGAACAGTAAATAATTCATCCGGTAACACACCAAAAATATCCCAACCCATTTGTACTATGAATAATTCTCAATACGAGGAGCTTTGCTCTGCACCGAGAGAGAGAGAGAGAGAGGGGCCGCGAGATAGACCGAGCGGCGTTCATGATCAAGCGTCCGGGTCGATCATGGAAACGGATGATGCAGATTCATAGATTACTTCCACCTTGAAATGATTGACCTCTTGAAGTGTTTGATTGTGACGAGGAGAAGAGTGATGACAGCCGTCCTGTCGGAGTCGTCAGCAGTTCAGGGGTAGCGGTGCGTTCCGCATACTATATGTGCCCTTCATGGCGCTGCTGGCCACTTGAAATTAAAATCAGATCTTGAAAGCAAATCACTGTCTAGGTGACGCTGGAAAACCAAACTGTTTAAGGAAAGGTCAGACCGTCTGGGCATGCTGGCTTTCCCTTTCTTTCTTTCAAACTGAAATCTGCATTCAGGACCAGTGCTGGGGGGGACGTCACGTTTTAAAGTAACTAATTACGTTACAAAATGACTGTCTTCGAAAAGTGATCCGTTACATTCCTGCATTACTTTCTGATAAAGTAACTAGTTCGAGTAACTTTTCCACTGCAGAAAATGAAAACTCCTTTGTTCTTCCTCATGCATGTTGTTTTAGTCGAGACCTTTATAATCATTCTACCATCATCACTCAGCGAAATTTGGCCCATAATCTGTTAACTACTAATACCCCTGTCTCAGCTACGCGGTGTCGCGCGGTGGCCGTAAGTACGGTTCATCAGGATCATCTGTGATTAGGTTTCCATCTTTCCGCGATACAGTAGGGGTATAACAGCAGGAATAACAAAGGGGGGGCGGGGTATCGGGGGCGGGGCTTGTAGGACGACTTCATCTCACACATACACACACACTAATGGACTGGGAATGACTGCTGTCTGGCTCACGGATCACAGAAATTGTCTGAATAACGGATGCCATTTTTGAAAAAGTAACTGAGTAACTGAGTACAGGAATTAGTGCATCTGTTTCGTGCCTTCGGGTTTCCGGAGTCGTTCGTTCGTTCATCACCACAGGCTCAACCAGTGCAGCCTGAATTAATGAATTAAACTTTTCTTATAACATTATATTTTTGTTTTGTTTATTGCGTGATCGTTTGCGTAAGTAGTAGATGTTGGGGAAGTAACACGTAACATTTTAATTACATTTTGCTGAAATGAACGAAATGACTCGGAAAATGATTCGTTCATTTGCTGAACGAGACGCAAAGATCCGAGTCGGTAAAATGATCCGAACTTCCCCATCACTGATATGGTTAAAACGTCAATAAAAGCCAGCTTGACTTGACTTACTGTACGTTTTTATCTCATTATATATCTGAGCAGTTTAGGGACAACTTGGTGGTTGTGGGATTTGAACCCAGGACCTTCCGAACAGTAGTCCAACGCCGTAACCACTGAGCCACCCCTGCATCAAATGCCAGCAGGATTTGAGCTACCTGTATAGTATAGTTACCACTTGCTTTTTAGCAGAGTTAAGATTCATATTCAGTACTGTGCAAAAGTTTTTAGCGCTCTCTCATCACTGTTCATCACATGAAACGAAATGATTTAGAGTAAATTAAAGAAATAGGAACAATGTTTACTATTGTGCCTAAAGCGACCTCATTTCCCCTCTCGTCTGTTCCAACCACTCAGCATTCAGCATCATCACCCCCTGATCATCTCTCATCATCTGCACCTGTTTCTCGCCGGTTCCTGCCTTACGTTAGATGCTTTTTTAATGCTTGAATGATTCGTAGGTCACCCTGTGGCGCAACAGACCACTTTGTAAATTTTATTAATAAGATTGAATGCAATCAAACACTTTAACTGGGCAACCCGAACAAATAAAGGCTCGCGGATGAGTTGTGTAATGTAGTTCGTCACACACTGGCACATAAGGAAAGCATCAATAATGGCAATGAAAGAATGGCAAGACTTTGCAACTACTGCAGAGTCTTGCACGGGCTTATATACATGTCAAGTAGGAAATAAACCACTCGCACTCGGGATTAATCTACAGTACCTCAGTGTTGAGAGATTCTGTGATTGGGTCACTGCTCTGAAACAAATGCATCAGCGCTGCCTAGACAAGCTGTTGTCTCCTGCCAACTTTCATTCAACACTATTTGTGCCAAGTAGTATTTTACTCTTGTAGCGCGGGTGCGTGTTACGCTGTCACAACTCAGTAAGGTCAGCAGTAGAGATTAAATGTACAAAAGTAAACCTGAACTACAGAGGGATTTGGGATTTCCCGGGAAAATGACTGACGGATTTAGAGACGAGATCCGGATCGGTCGGAAGTTGCCGGTCCCATACGGACCGCGGTGAATGCGCCGTGTATGCCTGTGAAAGCAGATATTTCATCGACAATCGCCAGAATATTCATTGATTCACCAAGTGTACAGTCTTATGCAAAGGTTTAGGCACCCCTTGATGAATAACAGATTTTGGTGATTGAAAAGATGATAATTGAAAAGTCTCTCTTGGAAATGGAAAAAAATGCGCAATATTTTCAGCAAACATTGGTGCATAGTTACTTTTTATGTCATGAATTGAACAAAGATAAAAAAATAAAAACATCATTGTGGCACTGTGCAAAAGTTTGTGCACCCTACAGAATCAGTACTTACTGTAGTAGCGCCTCCTCTGGCAGATATCACAGCTTGCAAATGCTTTTTTATAGCCGCTAAAAGTCTTTCAGTTCCTGTACTTGGGATTTTCTCCCAAAGGCAGGTCTAGTTCTCTAATATTCTCTGGTCGTCTTGCATGCACAGCTCTTTTAAGCTCTACACACAAATTTTCAATGATGTTTAAATCAGGGGACTGTGATGGTCGTCCCAAAACCTTCAGCTTGCGTCTCTTTAGGTTTTCCATAGTGGATTTCGAGGTGTGTTTAGGATCATTGACCTGTTGTAGAAGCTCCTCTTTTCAGCTTCAGCTTTTTTTTACAGATGGTGTGATGTTCGCTTCCAGAATTTGCTCGAATGATTAGTGGAATCCATTCCTCCCTCCACCCGTGCAGTGTTTCCTGTGCCACTGGCTGCAACACAACCCCAAAGCGTGATAGATCCACCCACATGCTTAATAGTTGGCCAGGTGATCTGTTCATGAAATGCTGCTTCTTTTTCTCTCCAAACATGCCTTTGCTGATTGTGGCCAAAGAGCTCTAGTTTAACTTCATCAGTCCACAGCACTTCTCTGTAGATGTTCTGTTGCAGACTTCTGACGTTGGATTTTATGGTGGTGACGCAGGTAAGGTTTTCTTCTGCTGACTCTTCCATGAAGGTCTTGTGGAACGGTGCATCACCACTCCTGAGTCTGCTAAATTTCCCTGCAGGTATTTTGCAGTCAAATGGAGGTTTCGATTTGTCTTTCTGACCAGCAGTTCTCTCCCAGAGTTTTCTTGGTCTTCCAGATCTCATCTTGACCTCCACAGTTCCCCTGAACTGCCGTCTCTTAATGACATTTCTCACTGTGGAAACTGACGACACTTTGCTATCTTCTTGTAGCTTCTCCTGCATTGTGGGCATCAGTAACTTTCATTTTCAGAGTCTTACACAGCTGCTTAGAGGAACCCAGGGTTGTTGAGTGTCCGCAAGTATGTGAAGGTTTGAAGAGTCAAAGTAATTGTAAAGCTTTGAAATTGGCATTGACTAATGACAGCTGTTGCCATGCATCAGATCTAACCAGCTGATTAAGGTCTGAAACCTTGTAAAAAAAAAAAAAATCTGAGACCCGGGAACTCTTGGGGTGCCAAAACTTTTGCACAGTGCCATGATGTTTTTTTTTCTTCTTTTTTTTTCTTTTTCAATTTATGGCATGAGAAGTAACTATGCACCAATGTTTCCTGAAAATATTGTGCATTTTTTCCATTTCCAAGAGAGACAGTTTTAACATCTTTTCAAGTATCGCATCACCAAAATCTGTTATTTATCAAGGGGTGCCTAAATTTTTGCATAAGACTGTACTTACCTTTGTTTGGGTCTGACTCGAGAATTCAGCCCAGGCAGGGAAAATGTCATAAAAAATGAACGGCGGCTGCTACTAAATGCTCCACAATCTGCCTTTGATGCCACCTTGACTGCTCTGCTAATGGAACCGTAGAGGTTTGCAGTCATTAATCAGGACTAATATAAGTTTCTCGTGGTCCCCAGCCAAGTCTGCTTTGCTGATTGTGAGTCTGGACGGCAGGGATAAGATCCAGCTGGGAGGCAGGCTTTGGAGGACAGACTTTCTCTTTGAAGAGGCTCGGCAGCTGCCACTAGCTCTTTTTTTCTCACTTCAGACTTTCACTTAACTAAACGATTTGTCAGTGTAGATGTAGGAAGACGTTCTGATGGTATTGGGTGCGACAGCTCCTGAGCTTTGTGCAGGACACATGACGGGATCGGACTTTTTGTTTAAACCATCAAGGAGTGTTTTTTTTTTTTTTTTTTCTTATACTAAAATGTCATCAACGTATTGAAATAAAACTCCTGGATTATTTGAAGGCGTCCTAAGCTTAAATTTCAATTAAATCTTCAGTGTAGGGGGTAATGCTTTCCAGCTTCCATCATATTTGCTTTGGAGAACTTTCCAGAAGCCCTCCTGCATCGATTCACCTGCTGATGCCCTTGTCGGTGCACTGAACATCGTTCCATCATAACCGCAGCGAAATCACCTTGAACTGAGTAAGAAATTAACTTCTAAAGGATATAAAAAGTCTTTGCAGAGTCCAGATCATCAACCAAATCCTGGTGGTCAAGTTTGTTTACTATTGACCAGAAGGTTGTGAGTTTATATCCAAAAGAGTTTTTTTTTTTTTTTTTAACTAAACTGCTTGGATTTATACTCGATTATCCCCTGGACTAAACAAAGCTTGTGTGACTGTCTGTGTGTTACTTGGGTTTCCTCTGGGTTCTTCAGGTTCCTCTGCCTCTCAATAACATACAGGTAGCAGATGTTCAGCTGCCCCCATAGTGAGTGTGTGCATGATGCTGTTAGATGGACTAATCTTTCATCGTGGGCAAGTGGTTCTCAATCATATTCCTGGAGGACCGCAGCCGTGCACATTTTGGCGTTTTCGCCGCTTTAGCACACACACTTCGGTTAAGAAAAGGTTGTTTGTTTTGGAGTTGATTAGTTGAATAAGATGTGCTAGGAGCTGAGAAAGCACTAAAATGTGCGGGGTGGTCATCCCCCAGGACCAGAGGTGAGAACCTGAGAGGAGAGGGTTTTTGTGTGCCGTGGTGATGGTGGTTTATTTGCATTTTCATGAACACACAGTTTAGAATAAAAGACCAGGATTGAACTAATAAAAGCAACAAAAACGACTAAGAGATATGAAAACGACTATATCTAAGGAATAATCTGTTCGGCCTTTAATAGGAAAATAATGAACGACTATGTGCTGACAAGGCTGAGTTACTGCTATGCTGCAACAAACAACCTTAGCTTTCCTTATATCTTGTATCTGATCAAATGTATTAATTTTTTTTTTTAAATATAAGACTACAATAAACCAAATACAAGATTATTAAACATGGTTTTAGGCCCATTTTGCTAATTTATGCATACATTTCTAGAAAGAGGCACACGTACCTGCTAATAGAACAAGAAATGTGTGTTTAAAATGGTACAATTGTATAGAAACAGCCATAATATTCTTATATTCAGTTTATTCCGGTCTTATAATGAGAAGCTGAGAAAGCACCAGAGTTGAGAACCACTGATCGAGGATGTGCGCCTGCTTTGCATCCAGTATATCTGGGATGGACTCCAGATCATGAAGATGAATTCTAATTCTAATTAAATTCTAATTAAAATAAGAACAAAAGAATTAGTATGTACGAGACTATGATATAAGTTATATACAATATAAATTATACAGAATATGTTACAATCTGTGATTTGTGTCCAAGGATATGTTATAAAGTGACTAGTGTCTGTGCAACTGTATGCTAAATTTATCAGTTATTTGATGAGGTTGTGTGTTTAACGCCCTTATAGTCTGGTGGAGACGTTTCAGAGTGTTGTTAAGAAAAGCAAGTCGTTTCATATAAGAGTCAAGGTTTGGGTTAGAACGTCATGACGGCTTAGTGGTTAACACCGACACTTTGAGTTAACGATTGGAAGCCCCAGCTTTGTGAGCAAGGCCCTTAACCCTGTCTGCTCCAGGAGTGCCATACAGTGGAACCTTGGATTGCGAGTATCGCGGTTTACGAGTGTTCTGCAAGACGAGCAAAGATTTTTAATTAATTTTTCATTGGAAATCGAGCGAAAGTATTGGTTTCACGCGCCTTTTATTTTGACACCGAACGGCAAGTGATCACAACTGAGCCAATGATTTTTCTCTTTCTTGCGCTGCGGAATTATGGGTAATCCGCTCCCCTGCTCCTCTGGGTCTTAGTGCTCGTCTTTTACTGGTATAATCAACGTCTCCCTCTCTGTTTCATCGTGTCTCATATGTGTGTGTGCGCACGCGTAATTTTACACCGACACACACACACACACACACACACACACACACCGACACACACACACTCTCTCGCCCGTGCGCGCACGTAATTTGACACCGACACACACACACTCTCTCGGCTTCACACACGCACACGCAGACACGCTCTGCTTCACACAGAAAACTCAGCTCTGTTGCGATTCTTTTCAAAGGTAAGGTGCTGGTTCATTAGTTTTTACTGTGTAAGACAAGGCGAGGGAAGGGGTTAATCCACACACACATCTACACACACATACATGACGCCTGCACGCAAAAAATCTGTCGGGATTTATTACAAATTTTTTAAAGGTAAAGTGCAGGTTAATTTGTTTTACTTTTACTTTATATATTGTATCAATTATTTTATGTATTTATTTTTTGGGGCTGTGGAACGAATAATTTGAGTTTTCATTATTTCTTATGGGACAATTAGATTTGGTTTACGAGTGTTTTGGAATACAAGCCCACTTCCTGAACGGATTATGCTTGTAATCCAAGGTTCCACTGTATACTGTAATGGCTGACCCTTGGCTCTGACCCCATGGCAAGCTGGCATGTGTAAAGAATAAAGCTGAACAGGACTGAAGTGAACTTTATACCTCCAGGGTTAAAGGTTCAGATCTAACCTTCAGATTGTTTGGGTACTCTGGTACTCTGGTTTCCACAATCCAAAGACATGTACTGAAAGCTGATTGGTGTTTACAATTCGCCGTAGTGTATGATTGGTTGGAGTTGGGTTTTGAGAAAGTGATGGTGCTCATACCTTTATTCCTTCAAAAAATATAACAACTTCAACTATAAACTTTAACCATGACCCTAACCTTGTCAGGAGGGGGAAAAAAAATCAGTTTTAAGTAAAACTCCAGTGGTAATGTTTTCCTTGACATTAATAAAAAAAACCTCTTCCTTGGAGTTATTGGTCTGCTTCGAGGACATAATATTCTGTTTAGGCCAGTTTATGCTCTGGTCCATCAGTACTGAATTGCTATTATAGGAGACTGAAGCACCTCGGGGCCGGGCGCGGGTTGGTGCTCATTCAGGGTGACTTATCTGATCAGTGCTATAACTTATCACGGCTTTGCGACTTTTCCACGACTCACATCTACAGTATATAGTTATGTATCAGTGTAGAGTCAGCAAAGTGTCATGTTATTTGTCAGGACTTCACCTCGCATCTAATTATCTAACGTTTCCTCCTGCTGTTTGCGTTTCTAGCCCTCTTTAACCTCATCCCGGTCGGACTAAGGGTGGTGGCCATTCAGGGTGTCAAGGCCGGCTTCTACATCGGTATGAACGGAGAAGGCTTTCTCTACAGCTCGGTGAGTGTTCCTCGCTCTCCTCCATCCACCTGCATGTGAATTATTTATCTCTAAGGACCTGATTATTCATCAGATGCGCGCACATCTTCGCTAACCTTACCGTCCGTTCATGCCTGATGCCTGTGCTATTAGCATATCCCGAATCTCGTTAGCATAAATGGAGTTTATGTATAAAGCCGTGCTGC
>JAAGKR010009669.1:0-25795 GCA_011419295.1 Clarias macrocephalus | reverse complement strand
TGGAGAGCGAGGCAGGCGGTGGGCTGTTGGAGAGCGAGGCAGGCGGTGGGCTGTTGGAGAGCGAGGCAGGCGGTGGGCTGTTGGAGAGCGAGGCAGGCGGTGGGCTGTTGGAGAGCGAGGCAGGCGGTGGGCTGTTGGAGAGCGAGGCAGGCGGTGGGCTGTTGGAGAGGGAGGCACCGAGTGGACATACAGAGTGTGTGGCAGCGAATGGACAGATGGAAAGTGAGACAGACGAGAAGAGTCGAGGAGAAATGCACAGTGCAACAAGAGAGATGGAGAATGCACAGATGGAAAGTGAGACAGGAGAGAGAAGCAGGGGAGAGATGGAGAGTAAAACAGAGGAGATGGAGAGTATAGACAGGAATCAAACAGGAGAGAGTAGCAGAGAAGACATGGAGATTGAAACAGGGGAGATTGAGAGTGAAACAAAAGAAACAGGGCGGGAGATTGAGAGTGAGAAAGGCAGGGGTGAAATGGAGTGTGATATAGAAAAGATTAGATTAGAAAGGTTAGAAGAAGTGGTCAGCAAGACAGATGAGACATGGAAAAGAGAGATAGAGAGTGAGACAGGAGAGGCCGCAAGACGAATGATCGAGGACAAGACAGGAGTAAATACTGAGGGAGAAACCAAGAGACAAGCTGTAGAGAGGGAGACAACTAAAGAAGAGGTGGGGATGGAGGCAGAGGAGGTGATGGAGATCGAGACAAAGACAGGGGAGACAGAGAATGAGACAGTAAAAGGAGAGGTGAAGAATGACACTGGGAGAGGAGAGATGGTGAGCATAACAGGGAGAGAAGGAATGGAGAAGGAGACAGGAGAGATGGGGATCGGGGAGATTGAGAATATAATGGAGGAAGACATGAAGAGTGAGACAGTAAGATGGGAGACCGAGAGCATAACGAAGAAGGAAGAAATAGAGAATGAGACAGAAAGGGCAGGAAAAGGAGAGATAAAGAACACAATAAGGAAAGAAGACATGGAGAGTGAGACAGAGAGAAGGGAAACAGAGATAATAACTTTAAGGAAGGAAATGGAGAGTGACACAAAGAATATAACTTTGCAGGAAAAACTTTCCAAGGAAGATCTTGGAAGTGAGACAGGCAGAGGGGTGACAGAAAACATAACTTTAAGGGAAGAAATTGAGAGTAACACAGAGAATATAACTTTGAGGGATGACCTTGAAAGTGAAACAGAGAACATAAGTTTGAAGAAAGAAGTGGTGAATGAGACAGAGAGAGGTGACGTGTCCGAAAAGTCTGGTGATGAAGATAGGAAAATTACTGAGACTGTGAAAGAAGAGCCAGTTTCAGCAAGTCCAGAGGAGAAATTGGAAGAGAACGGTACAGAGATCATGGAGACTGGAGAAGACAAAGAGGTGACAGAGACAGAAGAAGAGATGAAGACCATCAATGTTTCTGTTCAGAGGAAGAGGTGAGATTTTGTCGCATTACACACACTGAGTTGCGACAAAAATTGAGTGTGTTATGATGCTATCTCTGACTATAGATAGTAAACCTCCCAGTGCCAGAAGTACAGCTTATGCTTTTCTCCACAGTTATTTTTGCATCATGCTTTATTAAACTCTCACACTGTGACCTAATGGGTTAGTCCGTGTGCTGTGCTCCTTAAAAAGCCTCACTGGCTCTCATTTGAAGTAACAGTATAGTACATGTGTTCTGATGAGCTTTGTATCCGTCTTTCTCGTCTCTGTATTCACCAGAAGCAGTTCCAAGCCGAAGGTCAGAATGAAGCGGCAAAGAGTGGCGAGTGCTGGTTCTGCTGAGGCTGTAGAGCAGGTCAAGCGGAAAAGAACCAGGCTCAGTCTACCTGAAACAAAGCGTGAGGCAAAACAGTCATGTTCAGTGGGCCAAGGTGGGAACCATGCAGTCCACTCCTCATTTCTTTTCTTCTTTCCTCTTCCCTTCCTTACTGATAATGCTTTCTTGCAGATGAGAGTGACGATGAGGACAGCATTAAAGTGTGTGCTCCAGCACTGAAAAGGAAAAAGAAGCCAGACCACTCCCACTTAGAGACTCCACCTCATCACCTCCAGTCAATTAAACAGCACGTCACCATCACTCCTAAAGCTCACAACCGAAGCCATAGCACTTCTCTGTCCTGCCATATCACTGCGTCTTCCCAGCCTCGTAGCCTCGCCTGTCGGCCCAAAGAATCCACTCCATGCTGTGATCTTAGAACTAAGCAGCCTCAGGCTAACAGCACCACCCCTCTGTCTCGGCGTGCAGTTGGCACCAAACACAACAAAACCACAGTAAAATCTCCGCCTAACAGCATCACCACAGCCCCAAGTGACCTCGCCATTCAGGCTAAACCCACCAATAACTCAAGACACCGTGGTAATATCACACCAAAACGCAGGAAAACCAGCCCTAAACATGAAGCTAAATCCAGGGAGAGTCATGGCAGGTCTGTTCCAAACGAGGACATTGATGAGATAAGGGAACCCTACAGAGGGAGCTCAGCTCAGCGGTTTTTCCAAAGGACTCTCAGTCCGGCTGAGGTGCTCCATGTCCACAGCTACGCTAAAGGAGACTACAACGATCTGGACAGAGAGGAAAGGGACAGCGACACGGACACGGAGATGCAGGAGAACGGACAGGTCACATTTATTTATATACATATTTAAGAGTCAACAGAAGGGTCTGCTTTTTAAACACACAAAAATTTTACTCTTAAAATCCTGAGAATGTTATGGTCGATAAGAAATACTAAAGTGTAATGCTGTACACGTTTACGACCAGTAGGTAGTTCCATAGATGCACACCATTTTTGTTCATTAAAAAAGAATTGGGAGAAATTCTCACAACGCAAGCTGTGTGGCTTTAAGCCTAACTTTGTAAACTTTTGTCCATACATCATGCAGGATGAGATCGCACAAGTTCAGACACAACACGGCTAACAAGTGATTACTACAATTGGACACTATAGCCTCAAAATGATATCATGATATATCAAGGAAATCTGCGATTATGATATTCATGACAATATAGAAAAAATAATGAAAAACATTTTAGCAGTCATTGCAGCTTTGCAGACAGCAGCATTTATTAGAGCAAACAAAATAAAAGTCATTTCCATCCCTCAAATTGCATGCTTAATTGCATTTCCATACTCTCTCCTGCATGATGAATGGATGAATATCAGAATGGATATGAGGAGGGAAAATGCCATCCAATCAGGATGCATTAGTTTAGTATTATTTGGGTGAAAAGTGACAGCCATTTCTCATAAAAAATAACTTCCAAGTTTTGTTTTTGGTGGTAAAGGAAACTTACCAATAGCTCTGGCCAAAACAAGACAGTCTGGTCCAGTTCATGAGACTGATGGCTTTAACAATATTGGGCCTGTCCTCTGCCGTCAAGAACTTGTCTGTTCTTTTTTAGTTGCCAAGAGATAAGAAACTCCAGTAAACCACTCGCAGTGTTTTTGCCTGCATGATCCTTGGGAAAGAAACATCCTAAGGCCGGAGTTGTGTAACTTCCAGTCTTTTTCAATGTAGTTCACGGTCAGGCTGATCTATGCAGCTGCAAGTTGGACAGTATGATGGGACACACTAGTGACGACCCAGAAGACACAATATTGACCTACCACTACAAACAGAATTCTATCTTCCGACCTAGCAACCTGAAACCGCAAATATATAGAAGTATTCAGTGTGATTTTCTATATTAAATAGAATTATACAGAGTATAATAAATAATATATTATATATTATTAGCTTTAAAGGCTGGTAAATGTTTTCACAATGACATACGCTCTGGTGCTCCTACATTTTGAGCTGAATTAAACCAACATGCAAAGTAGAACTTAGATCATGGAAATGCATAGAACAAAGAAAGTTTTGTATTGTCCGGTGTTGTCATTGTATTGTCCAAAAGTGCAACAAAATGTTTAGTGTGCTTTGAGATGGTGCCATAGTTGCATAAAATAAATTACAATTAAAAACAAATTAACAGCAGATACCTAAAGCAATCTAACAGTGTGTAAATCACCACAAAACAAGTCACCCATTTAAACCCTGAAATAACTGGATGCACGTGATGATAAATGCCAGGTATTGTTATTGCAGAGTGGTGTAGATGGGATAGTTTTTCCACTGAAATGGTAAACTTTTTTATTATTTTTTTTGCATGTTTGATTTGGTTGAGAGTATTGATTGCTTTTGGAATTTTTCTTGAGAATGTTTGCATGAGTTCTGGGGCAGGCAGCAAATCACTCTAATGCAGTATGATAAGATACACTGTGTGAAGGTGCGGTTAAAGGGCATTAGCTTTTTTTTTTTTTTTAGTTAAATTGTTTATCTCACCAGTCTCAGAGTACAGACACTGCTGTGTCTTTTTAACAATAGTTGTGGTGTTAGCAGAAAGTTGGGCTGCAATGTGATCTGCCTCTGTGATGAGTTCCTTGGGGTTTTTTCGGTGTTCACTGGCAAATTGTTTGCAGAGAACCACATATGCAGGCTCTGAAACTCATCCCTGTAAGCAGTTTTGACACCAGTCTTTCGCAACTTTTTATGATTACAAATCTGCCACATACCTGTAATCACTGAGGTTGTCAGTGGAGATTTCTTGGGGATAAGGATAATAAGTAACTGTCTTTAGGAACGGTGGTGTAGTGGCTTGTGCAAGAGATAAATTGAAGATGTTGGTGAAAACAGTCTCAAATTGATCAGCACATTCTTTAATTTTAAAAAAAGTAGTATACAACAATTATAAATAACACCGGGCTTAAAGTTTACTGTGGCTCTAATAATACTCTAATAATAGAGGCAGTACATTTTGATATGACATGAGACAAGGCATCAAAACATTCCTTAAAAAGGTCATAAGAATATGTATTTATGACCAAACTTGGAAATTAAATAAGGAACAAGTTCAACCTATGGTTAGAAGGTGTGCACAATGTGATGGGATAACATGGAGCAAAGCAGGGTGTAGATTATTATGGTATATTAATGTTTGTTTGTTTTGTTTTTTTTACCAGCAGGGGGCAGAAGATGACTCTGACTTTGAGGCACTGAACAGTTTAGTGAGGCTGCCCAGGCATCATCCACTAATAAAGGACAGCATCAGTGATGAGGGTGAGGGGTTTCATGTCAGTGTGCTGATACAGTATGTGTGTTAATCTATTGGATTAGATGAGACCTGCTTTTAGAGTATTAAAAGAATGTGGCTTACATCAGTGTGTGTGTTATAGAGCTTCAAGACCAGGCCTTAATTGACGAGGATGGTTTAGAGGGTGAGCTGTGGGCTAAGCCTCTGGCCCAGCTGTGGCAGAACAAACCTCATAACGAACAACGGGAGAGAGAGTACAACAGAGAGATGGGTCTTCAGCCACCGTACTGTGCCGTCTGTATGATCTTTCAAACACACCAGAGGGTATGTAACTAAGACCTTTGCCTCTTGAATATATGATGTCAAACAGTATGTTCTGTTTTATTTGCACTTGATTTTATTTAATATAGACAAGGCAACATTTCCCGAATCCACAGTGCCTTTGTCTCAATAACATGAGAACTGAAGTTAAACACATATTCTCACTAATTTAGCCAGAGCAGCCTACTGGACTTAAAGTTGAGAGTCATTCATGCAAATCACGAATGCAAGTTATATAAGATATAAACATTAAAAATGTTGACAGTACAGCAAGCCCCCTATATACAAACATTCGGTTATGAACCTTCGAAGATACGGACATCCGTCCCTGCATGTTCAATCGGGGAAGTTGGATCACATGTCTGAAGTACAACGTCCGGTGCATGCATCATGCTTCCTCTGCAAGTGGTTTTGGTGTAGCGTACCTGTAGTGTACTGTATAGAGTACAATAGTGCAGTTCAAGTCAAGGATGTCCGGAAGCAAGCGTAAAAGCAGCTGCGATGAATCTGGTACTGCTAGGAAGCGCCAAACAATAACCATGGAGACAAAAGTAAAAATAATTGTAAGAAATTTAAACATTGCTCGATCTTTTAACACGAATCGTTCAACCGTTCAAAGGATAAGATCATGGAAGATGTAAAGTTTGTTGTTCCATTACCGTACCGTAGTATACTGTGTTTAAGCAATTATGTTAGTATCCTAGTACCTCGACAATGTTTGGTGGACTTACTAGCAAATTGGACAGACGAACGAGCTCTCGGGAACAGAACTCGTCTGTATGTAAGGATGTATTAACATATATCCATATTACCCCACGTTTGTCTTGTCTAGTCTGAAGAGGCTGAGTGTGATCAGACTTCAGTTCAGGTTGGACGTCAGATGAGGACAAAGCCACTGATTCCTGAGATATGTTTCACCACAACCACAGAAGAATCTACTGACCTTCATCTTTCCACTCCTCATTTGGAGCAGGATGGAACCAGCCTGCTCATTAGCTGCTCCCAGTGTTGTGTGCGTGTGCATGCAAGTGAGTAACAGTTATACACATTAACGAGCTTATACTTGAGCAATATCACATGAAGTGCTGTTGTGATGAATATCTAATCAAATGACTCCGCCAGAACTAACTGTTGTATAATTGTACTAACAAGCCTATCGTACAGAAGTTTTTTTTTTTTTTTAAGTGATTGAGAGTGGAGATTTTAGAGGGTATATTATGGTGTGCAGTTTAGCAAGATTAAACTATTTATATGCTTTGTAGAACTACAGACCACTTCAATGTGCACCCAGTATGGCAGAACATAGCTGCTATCCTAATCATTTAACATGACAAGTAGGACAAGGAATTAATAAAAGTCTGTCAAAAGACAGAAATTGCCAGCTTTAGAGGTTCTGTTTTAGAGGTTCTCTGTGTGTGTGTGTGTGTGTGTGTGTGTGTGTGTGTGTGTGTGTGTGTGTGTGTGTGTGTGCGTGCGTGTGTGCTTTTATTAGGTTGCTATGGCGTTTCTCCTGAGCGAGTCACAAAAGACTGGAAATGTGCCCGATGTAGAGCCAATGCTCACACAGAGGTCAGTGTGTAATGTTTCATTTTTTCTGTATTTTCACAAATGGCTATAAATAACTGCAACAGCAAGTTTTTTTAAGCATTCCCTTGACTTGAGCCGTACTGTATCTTGGCTGAATCATTGATAGCAGCTGTAACTGCTATTACTCACCAGACTGAAGGAAATTGTGTAGTGAAATTCTGTAACAATCCTGTTTTTTCTACACCAAATTTGAATTTAAGAACTGACCCAAATGAGCTATATAAGCTAGTGTTGTAATGATAAGTAAAAGTAGCTACATCACAGCATCATGTAACAGCGTCATCCCAACCTAAATTCCTGTCTTGGGTATTTCCACTGTACAGAGGAAACTTTATCATGGGAAGACTTTGGGAAGATTTTTTCCATCAGACACTTCTGTGTTGTAACAGTGTCTACAACTGCATGGTTTTAGGACCCTCTTTAAAAAGTCATGGACAGGTCCTGATGTCTCTCAGTCTAGTACAGCTGTTTATTGCTGCTTTTAGAAATTAACCAAATATTTTAGTACATTTAGTACTCCACCTAAGAAAGTTATTAATAAGGTCAGTGGATGTCTCATTTTGGTGTGTGTCTCGATTTTACAGAGTTGTTGTCTGTGCTCGTTAAGAGGTGGAGCCTTACACAGAGCCAACAACGACAAGTAAGTATTCTCTTTTATACTAACCAAAAGTCCAAGACTGATACTGATGAGCTACTGTCTATCTCAGCACTATAAGAATCATACATGAATATGTGAGAATGTGGCATGTTCTGTGTTTAATTTCGCAGGTGGGTACATGTGCTGTGTGCTGTGGCAGTGTTAGAGGCTCGCTTCGTGAACATCACAGAGAGATCTCCAGTGGATCTCAGTGGCATTCCCTTTCAGAGATTTAAGCTGGTAATTTTTTTTTTTAAAAAGGTCACGAGAGAGGGCATTTCCTCTGTACTGTGAAGACAGTGTTTTGCAAATGTAGCTCATACAATCCAAAAATCAGCATTTTTGTCTTTTCACATTTCTATTATCAGTAATTTGTTTTCCTAGTTAAAAACTGAAGCACTACTAATGCTACAAATCAACATTTTTTATCAAGTAATCCTTTTTATTTATCTTTCGACGTTTATACCTGTATTCAAATATGAAAGATAGTGATAAGCAGAAAGATTATGATGTCCAAATCACACAACATTCTTCTTCACAGAACATCTCATGGACATTAAGTGATGAATAACATATAGACAGAGATAGAACAAGTGAGTGGGGATATAGATGGGTAAATTATTTCCAAAATCTGAATGCTGTAGTGATAATGACACTGTAGTGGTCAGCGATTAAGTTGAGTATCCTAGTTACGAGGTTCCACAGATACGAATCTGCAGTGTGCCAGATAACAATATTTACAATTATATATATATAATATTTTCAGTGTGTAAGTGAATGTATAACATGTCCAAAGTTTGGTATAATGTATATGTGTGCGTGTGATGGTGCAGGAGAAATGAGTCGGCCTCAAAAGTTTCAATGAATCAGTCCAGGAGCATGATGACAGAAAATGGCTGTCCTGTAAAACTGTCCCGATGGTAAATAATCCTAATTATAATCTCACGAGACAGAGTTCACAGTCCAGTACAGCTCTGAGACAAAATGGCTTTTGGTCAAGCGTGCAGTATACACCATGTAGCGTTATCTTCCCCCGACATCTTCCCGGGTTCCCTTTAAACGAGGTCATCTGACCCAGATACATCACCGGGATTACCTTCATGATTTCGAGGCGCAGTCTTGCGAGAGTATAATGCAGAACCAAAACACCAAACCTGTGTTTGCTTTTTTTATGCTTTACATTGTGTCAGAGGTGTATAAGACTTTGTCTGACTTATGAACGAATCCAACTTACGAACATGCTCCCGGAAAATAATTTATTCATAATTCAGGGACTTACAACATTAAAAAATTACGATTAAGAGCCCAGACTCTTCTCCTATGTCATGGACGGCAAAACTGTGTCACTCATTGAGGCTGTGTGTCTTACAGAAATGTTACTACTGTAAAAGGCGGATGAAGAAGACGACGGGATGCTGCGTGCAGTGTTCACATGGCCGCTGCCCAACCTCGTACCACCCTACCTGTGCCCAAGCTGCAGGTGTCCTTATGCACCCAGATGAATGGCCTTTCATCGTCCACGTCACCTGCTGCCGTCACAAAGGCCCTGTGCAATCAGAGGTACAAATTCTCATTGTCTAATTAGAGGTGAAAAATCAGAGCAATAATTATTATTTTTCTTCTTAGAAGTCGCTAAGTAAGTAAATTACTGTGTTTTCTGGACCATAGGCTCATTAAATTAGAGGAAAAGCTATATTTCTTTGTTGCAATGTTGACAGTGCATTTTTTTTTGTTGTTGTTCATGTTGCATATTTTATTTTTAGGTATTGTTTATGTGAAGTACAGTAGGTGCTGCAATATATATCTTAATTTCAATTTTGACAATTCAGTTTTAAAATTACACAATGTTATTACACAAGGGCAGCAATGGGATTTTCCAAGCGATGTCAGTAACAAGGCTAACTGAAATAACATAACATGCGATGCTAAACATCTATCTCCTATGATCCATTTTACTTTAGGCATTTCTGCAACACGTTTTGTGGTCCAGAAAACCTTTATATGTAAGAATCTTTGTCACTGTAGAACTTTGAACTTCAAATTGTTTGCAAATGGTTGCTTATGTCTTTCTCTCTTGGCCTTGGGAAATACGAACCTGAATGTTCCAGAACCGCAAACTGCAAAAACTTCTGCCTTTATAAAGGTCTGCAAACCTGCTGCTGGTTAGTTAATCAATGGGTTGATGATTAGCAGCACCTGGCTGCAACTTACCCTCTTAAATTCTGTAGAAGCAGTAAGGGGGTACTTAGTATTGCCCACATGTATTTTTCTTTTTGGCTTCATTTTTGTTAAATAAATAATGGCGAAAGTGAAAAAGTTGTATGTTGTTGTTGGTCATCTGATGTTGCCTAATAACAAGACCTACTCTGATCAGATGATTTGATTCTGTGACAAAAACCACAGAATGAAAGGACAAATGGCTGTAGGACTGGTGTTACCTGGCACACACAGCTCATTATGTCTCTGGCTGCACAAGTCGTATAAAACCCCATTGTAGCATGCATGTTGTGAAGTTTAACCAAGAATAACCATGTCAAATTATTCATGTTTAGTACGGCCACAGTTGGTGGTATATCGTGCCATGTTACACTTTTAAACAGTAACGAGATTCCAGGAAGTGTTAATAATTTTCCTGCGCGTTTAGTAAACTTTATTTGTTGTGGTAAAAACAGACTGTACAGTGATCCTGAATGGAACGCCAGTCCAAAACACGGCACCATGTACACATTCAGACACTCATTAACAGCCAAGCACAGCCAGTCCACCTACTAGACTGTTTCTGGCAGGTCAAAAGAAACCAGAGAATCAGCAGGAAACTTAGATGCACACAGAGAGAACATGGGAAATTTTCACACACAAGTAACTCGTGAATTCGTACAAGTTCTATTTCTAATGAGATCAGAATGTGGTGATGCAGAGATACTTTCTCGCTCATAATTATGCTTATTTGTGACAGTTTATCATTGACGATAGCATGAAATAGTAGCCTTACTGTGAAACCGAACCGTAGCATACAGTTCTCACTCAGTATAAATAACACATGCATTTGGAACATTAGATGGCTTGCTCCTACACTGTAAGCAGAGCTTGTTTCGCTCTGATTCAGTTACATGGGAGATGAACAGCGAAAGTGCAGGGTACATTTCTGTTCAAGCTGATATATTATCAAGTGTAAATATATTAAGAAATTACTATAGTAAAATTACACAAACAATATTATATATAAAAGTTTGCTTTAAAATCTAAACATTCCACTGATTTCTGTCCAATTTATTTTTATGCCAAACAAATGCTCTGCATCAAACTCAGATAAAACCGCTTGTGACATCTGTACATAAACAAACATTCTTTCAGATATTGTGAGTTTTCTCAGTAAATGTTTAAGGCTGCTGGCAGTATGGATGTGTATTGATGTGCATTGGTGTTTGTAAATGGTTTTCAATTGGCTGTGGAGACTTGGGGCTGCTGCTAGCCCTAACTTGGGTAAATGCGATCTGGGTGTTTGATTCCATGGAGAAATATGACTCACACTTTCTTTCTTTTTTTTTTCTCCAACAGAGGAAAAAGGAGACCATGAGGGAAATCAGCGCTGGCCAGAGAGTGATCTGCAAGCACAAAAACGGACGCTACTACCAGTGTGATGTAGTGCAGCTGACTAAAGAGACATTTTATGAGGTCAACTTTGATGATGGGTCGTTTAGTGACAACCTCTTTCCTCAAGACATTGTGGTAAGAGGGCTTGAGCCTGGACTGACACTTTTTTGCATCACATTATATATTACAATTAAGGCAGGATGTATTCCGAGCTTACAGCCACAACAGTCTGTGATTAAGGGTCTTACTAAGGGCTCAGCAGTGGCTCTTTAAATTTCAAATTACAAGCAAATAGCTGCCATTTTGAACTCCATTACAACACCATTACGTACAGAAACAAAAAAATATATTCTGAAAGCAGACATTAGCATTGCTGGTTTCCTCACACTACTTATTTTGCTCTTTAATATGATATATATTTTTATAATAAATGGCTGATTATCTTGGAAAGACTTTCCCATGGCCAACACCTGCCATTTTCTAGTGTGCTTTGTTCTGAAAGATTTTCCTAACCTGAAATCTGAAACCAAGATTTGCTTAAAGCAGAATGATAGGAAGAGTATAGAAATGAAAAGGAAGGGCTCATGATCTAAGGCACACCACATGACACAAACATGGTGGAGGCAGTGTAATGGCATGGGCATGTAGGACTGCCAGGGGAACTCGGTCATTGGTCTTTAGTGGTGATGTAACTGTTGATGAAAGTCTAGTGTTTTTAATGTGATTTGTGTGTGTGTGTGTGTGTGTGTGTGTGTGTGTGTGTGTGTGTGTGTGTGTGTGTGTGTGTGTGACGCATAGGGTCGTGATTGTGCCCAACTGGGTCCTCCACCCCTGGGAGACGTCGTCCAAGTGCGTTGGACAGATGGACTTATCTACGGAGCCAAATTTGTGGCAGCACATGTCATTCAAATGTACCAGGTAAGCCAAAACCTCAGCATGTGACATAGTCACGAATAAAGTAACTATACAAGGTCACAAGTGTATACACAAATAAAAAGGGGATATATGGAAATCTTCTTTATTTGCATGGAATATGCACACTTTAAGCTAGCTCGTGATACAGTGGCTTCTTTCTGTCTTTGACAGTGGCTTACTGTAGGGCCAGGTCTTTCCACTGTTCCAGCAGTGAGTGCTTTGACTTTGGCAATAATAATAATAATAATAATAATAATAATAATAATAACATTAATAATAATAGATGGTTAAAAAAGATCAAGATGAACATCAACATTTTTGTTGCTATGGTGTACGGCAACATATTACATAACACAATTATGGCAAACATCATAATTGTGGTCACAGAACCTTGACTGTTTCACTGGTTAGATTTACATCAAACTGAGACTGACTGTCATCTGCTTTTGTGCAGGTGGAGTTTGAGGATGGTTCACAGCTCACGGCCAAGAGAGACGATGTCTACACTTTAGATGAAGAACTGCCCAAAAGGGTGAAATCCAGACTGGTGAGCTGAATTTATCTTTGTAAACCTCATGTGAAAATCACTCTGACATTTTATTTTATAATATCTGTAGCACTGTGAGTCACCACACAATCAGATTATCCACCTCTGTCAGGTGACCTCAGCAAGACAGATAAGATCATACAAGAGAAACGCATGCAAGCTTAACCACTAGGGGATTTCACACAGTTCATCAGAATAGAACCTCTGTGATGAACAGAAAATTATCTTATACATTATTATATTAAGCTCAAAATCGTGACCCTCTTAGACTGACTTTAAATTACCTTTTAACATCAGACAGTAAATTTATTGTGCAATTTATTTCCAGTCAGAACACAAAATAAGATGCAAATGGAAGAGGTTCAGGGATCCTGGTAGCATATCTAAAATTTTAAATATAACCTAACAATATTGCGCAATAATTCTTCGAGAATTATTCGAGATACAAAATCAGTGGCTTTCCACATTGACAACAAAACCTCCAACATGTTCCCGTGACCCCGTTTCCCCCACAACTCATGTGCACCAAATACATGAATATACATCACGGTGCATTCCACAGAGATCTGGGTTATGTGCACATGATTCCGCGTTTGTCGCGTGCAGTAACGTCACAATCGCACAACATTGTGTGCACGCAAACCAAAACATTAAAATGCATCGCGCATTCTTTCTTCGAGATTTAGGGTATGTGTGCATGCTATCTTGCTTGCCGTGTTTGTTAATGTCTTGACGCAAGATGTGTTTTCTCCATTGCTCCATTAGCTACTAAGCCATAGGGTTTTATTCTCTTCTCTCTTTATCAGTGCAGTGGACACACGCTTTTTCGAATAAAATGTAACTATTCTCACATAAATGGTGGCGTTTAACGAAAGAAAACAGAGTGAGGCGCTTTGCCCATGTTCATGTTTGCATGTATTTATTTATTTTATTTATTTATTTTTTTTAATTCTACCAAGTTACTTGGCATTCATTGCATATATATTCTTATATATATATAATATATATATATATTAAGGCAAGGATTGCAATTATGTGTCACATATGATAATGTTCCAAAAACTCACACTACAACAAATAAAAATAAAATGCACTCTGGCGGAGATCTTCTATGACTGGTCTTAAAGGGTTAAAGTAATCTCAGCTGTAGTTAATTTCAACAGCATCTTGTGTTCATTGTTTTTGGGGCAGCTTGGCAACATAATTAACAACATAACCCTTAACTCTGTTTCAGGCTACCACAATTTACCTATGCTCTAGTCTACTATATGTTCAATTTTATTTATTTATGTGATATCCAGTTGAGAGCTAACAACACAGTAACCCAACATAGTCTCACTGCTTCCTTTAAATTCACCTGTGTCAGCTGTGTTTGATTCGCCATGTGAGGCACGCAGGAGTGCTAATATCATTAACAAGTTGCCAAGATTTCACCAAATTTTCAGTCTGACTTCATCTCAAAATCCATACAGAAAACAGTAAAATTAGCAAGGGATTCTTCTTTTTTTTACCCTCACAATCCTTGCATGGAGAACAAGGTCTGCATGATGCACAGACATTTCAGAACTGACATTTCAGCTGTATAGAATTTTAAGTGAGGACTTATCATGTCCTCATTGAAGGTTATCATTTGTTAATTTTAACATCTGATATATGTGGTAGAATACTTTTGCTTGCCCCTGTGGACAAGAGCCACTTTTTATTTTTCACTTAAATCTTTTTATTATAATTGGAAAAGAAATTGTCTATGCCTATCCACCTTTCAACAGCTGAACCCAAATACGGTCAGATTACTGAAATTAAAAACTATTTATTAGCTAATAAAGTTAAATATGAATGCTTTACATGGTTATGAATATCACTCTGTAGAACATAAAGTTTACGTTTATTGCACACTTATATGAATGCATGTATTCATGTTTGGTGGGTAAAGCAAATATACCTGCCACATGCAAATTTTAAAATGCAGGTCTCATGTGCATATTACAAACTCGGCTTTGATGTTTCTTCCTCAAACTGATGTGCGTGTGTTGTTAGTGTGAGAAGTGATCTGCCCAGAAATGTCACACATGCAGATTCCTATACTGATGAAGTTCATAGATATTCCACATTTGTTTGTAACAATAATGTTATTTGCCATAGTGATGTAATTGGAGACAACTCAGATACAACGTGCCATGGAGTTCAGCTGCCGTCTCTTCAGCTGTAATTGTAATTTGGTAAAAGATAAGATGCTTCTTCAAAAATGTATTATATCAGGAGTCATTAACTAGAGCACTACATTTTGGAAGCAGCGGTAAAAGGAAGTATTTCAGCAGCCTGACCTGAGCATTTGAAAAAGCCCTGTAGCAGATCAGATAAACATGTATGTTGGAAAAAAAAGAAAAAATTGGCCATAGTTCAGTTTTCTAAACATGAACCAGCTTGGTGTCTGTACTTAATTCTCTGTTGAGACTTATCCAATTACACAAATAAATGTAACTTGAGATCAGAAAGGGAGAGTTTTCACAGACGTTAACCCTAACATGCTTATGTCAGATCATTCCACCCTCAAGTTATTATAGCAACACTTTATTTTCCCTTTTTTTAATAAATTTTTTTAGTGTTATTAATTTCACTTTCCCCTGCCATTGGGGCTAACACTGAGAATTTTCTGCTTCTCTGTTAGCTGAGTATTTTATATGGTGATATGGTTAATGAACCATCTTGAAGTCTGTACTTAATTCTCTTGTGACTTAAATACAGTCATGGCCAAAAGTTTTGGGAATGACACAAATATTAATGTTGCTTCAGTGTTTTTAGATCTTTTTGTCAGATGTATGGCATACTGAAGTATAATTACAAGCATTAGTTTCAAAGGCTCTTATTGACAATTACATTAAATGTATGCAGAGACTTAAAATTTACAGTGTTGATCCTTCATTTTCAAGGCCTCTGCAGTTCACCCTGGCATGCTGTCAGTCAACATCTGGGCCACATCCTGACTGATGGCAGACCATTCTTGCATAATCAGTGCTTGGAGTTTGTTACAAATTGTTTTTTTTTTTGTTCACCCATCTCTTGATGACTGACCACAAGTTCTCAATGGGATTAAGGTCTGGGGAGCTGTACATGGGCCATGTACCCCAAATTTTAATGTTTTGTTCTCCAATCCGCTTAGTTATCATTTTGCCTAATGATCAGGTGCTCCGCCATGCTAAAAAAGGCATTGTTTTTGGATGATCTGGAGAAATCACTCTCGGAGGATGTTTTTGTACTATACTTTCTTCATGGCCGTGTTCTTAGGCGAAATTGTGAGTGAGCCCACTCCCTTGGCTAAGAAGCAACCCCACACATGAATGGTCTCAGGATGCTTCACGGCTGGCATGACACAGGACTGATGGTACTATGGTATACAGTACCATCTGACAAAAAACTCTAAAAAAAAAAAAAATACTGAAGCAGCAGACTTTTTGAAAATTAATATTCAGAATTAGAAAGAGCAGGTACACTTGCACATACAATGAATTTGTTTTAGTGACAGATCTTCCAGAACAAAACAATGACAAGACAAAAAAAAAGTTAACAACAAATGGAGTATGATGTTTTTTTTTTGTTTGTTTGTTTTTGTTTTGAAAAAGGTTAACAACAAATTACACAAAATTATTTGTGTAGTTCTCAAAATGTTTGCCCATGATTGTAATCACATGAATAACTGTAACATGAGATCAGAATGATATAGTTTTCACAGACCTTTTTCTATTTTCCTCTGTCTTGGTTACTACATTGTCAATGTTAAAAGTTTAAAGTCATGAGTATGCTCTTAGGTGGTAAGGTGAATGGTCAGAGAAATATGCATTTATTGTCCCTGTTTCAAATTCAAAACATTCAAAATGTTTATTGCATTTGTAAAAAGTGGTAATGTGGGACAATACAACGAAACAAAATATAACTACTTTAAATCGTCTTTTTGCAGACATCTTTTTACTTTTTACTGGACTTCTTGGACCAGTTTTTATTCAACTAGTTTTTGAAATGAATCAAACGAGACATTCTGCACAAAAATCATGACCTTTTATATGAAGCCTGCTAAGCTGGACCTAAAGCAGCTTTCACTCTTTTTTAAATAGTTTAAAAAGGAGAGAATTCTACTCATAACATAATTACTTAAAAATAATTTACTTATATAATTACCTAATGTCTAACCACCTGGAAACTTTGGGACCCCTTTAACTGCTCACGAACTGTGAAACTTGTCCCGGTCAGGCCCTAACACTTAACCACAAAATACTAGCGATTAACCACAGGTCTGAAAGAGAGGGTCAGTAGCAAAAAATAATACCATGCCAACAGGTGTGTCCTGTTTCAAAAACTGAAAGCTTAAACTGACCTTTTTGCTTTTGTTGTTGTTGCTCTGTGTTAATTTTTCTTCTTGTGTGTGCTGTCATCTAGTCAAAGGCATCAGACATGCGTTTTGATGGCATCTTTGGAGAGAAGAAGCTGCAGGACAGCAAGAGGCAGCGTGTGATTAACTCCAGATACAGAGGCGATTACATCGAGCCAGTCATCTACCGGACCATCATGGAGTAATCAACAGCAGCATCTTCTGCCTCACAGCACCAGCATTAATTGAGCAAAGCTCCCACACATCTCACATTAAGTGAGAATATTTCTTTCTGTGTGTGTGTCTGCATTACACACATCACACACATCTGCTTTTTAAATTTTTTTTATTTTTTAGTTTTAATCGCTCCATGAGCATTGCCATCACTCTGATGTTTAAAAAGCTTTTAGTGAAGGCATTTTTAAAACACACACTTGTGCCACGTCTTTTTGGACATAATGTGGTTTTTATATCCTTACTGGAAATTGGGCCACTCATTCAGACGCCTTGGCCAGAAAGCATTAGAGTTTGTACTAGTTTTATACAGACCCTCATTGGTTCCTCCTCTTGTTCAGTTTGCATTAATTTATTTTCCCTTCGAGTTCAGGGTGCTAATACTTGCCCTTTTTTTTATTTTTATCAAAAACGGAGGAAACATTGCCATTTTATCAACATGAACACCTCCTTTTTTTAAATCCACACTGTTGTCAAAATGTACAGCTGCATTCCTGAATATTGTAGATTATTTGAAACATAATAGATGAATTTTTTTGTTTGTTTTTTTCCTTTCTTACCACTCTATTTATTAGATGGTGCTTTCTAAAAGTAGCCTTTGCAATATAACTCTGAGTTCTAACAGCACTGTCATCAGGGCAGACAATGTTTTTTTTTTTTTGGTTTGTTTTGTTTTTTATTCCAGCTGAGAGGTTTTTTCAAAATGCCACGGATTTCTTTCCTGTTCCTCCCAGCTCTGCTGTACGAGGCGTTTCAAGATCTGCCTTGAACTGCTGTTCAATCAGACATGTTGTATGTTAATTATTAACAGCTTTGGCAATCTTAATCCTTACCGTGTTAGGCATGTTTCAATACTAAATTTCACATATCACGCTAAATCGCAAGCCTCCACCACCTGCACAATATTATTACCATACTGTATATTGCATTACCAAAATAAAAATAATTAACTGTTGCGAAAGCCCTGACAGTCCCCCTGCAAAACTATTCAACCTTGTTGGGATGACAAACCGTAAACATATAGTTAGCTAATGGCTGCCTGAAAGCTTTTCACTAGCAAGATTGCTTGTCATGGGTTAGATAAAATAAAGCTTGGTTGTTTGACACCACCAAGCTATAAAATGTATCTAATAAAATAATTTATTAAACACGTTGGCATTAAAGAGATGTTATTATTATTGAAATAGCACAATACTTAAACAGCCTCACTAACAAGATGAATATTTCAACATGATCCTCAAGGGTACTTTTGTTTGTAGGGCATCAGGGGGACTGTATACGCCATGGTCTAGTGAACAGAATTGTGGGATTCCCCGCTCTAAGGCCCAGTACAATGCTGTCTTCAGCTAAATCAGGTATTCAAAACTAAGAGCAGAACTGCTGCCAGGCCAATACTGCCTACCCAGACAGCACATTATGATATCCCTAATTGCGGACTATTGTAATAGCCTGCCTGTTTAATATTATGATATGTTGTATAATTTTAAAGACTATCAGACAGAACATGCCTAATCCCCATGCTTTAAGAAAAAAAAAAAAAAAGCTAGTTTTGCACTTCTAAGCTATACTCCTAATAAATTGTTTCCTCTAGCCAAGTTTCTGAAACAGCCACTCACTCATGAAGGCCTTTTAAAGCCCGTGATGTGATTTTATAGTGTGTCTGTGGTTAACAGCTGTCCCTTTCACTCAGCAGGAGGGGACCTACATATATCACCACTTAAAATTAAAAAGAACTTATTACAAATGTTTTTTTATTATTAAGAAGTCTATTTTATTGCTTTGTTTTATAATAAGTGTTTAATGTTTATATGCTGTGAGAAATAGAGTTGTATGTAGTTAATTTAAGGACTTCATGAACTGGCAGTGTATTTTTTCAGCTTGCTTCTTTAAGCTTAAGCCTCAGTCACACCAAGAGCTGAGGCTCTGTTCCTGTCTTTTGTAAAGATTATCAATGTGTTTCAGTAAACTGATGTGGGCTTACATACCTCTTCTACGAGCCTTCATTTTAGATTCAGCTCATAATTCAGATGTTACCTAAAATGTGATTTATTGGATAATGATCTGGTTTAGAGCTCAGAGCTTTTTACATTTAAGCATTTAGCAGACTCCTATCCAGAGCGACTTATAAAAGTGCACAAAAGCTTCCGTCATTGGATTTTACATTTTGTACTAGAAGTACTACACGTTACAGTAGATAACAAGTAAGGGAAGCCTGGGAAAACTGCATGCCTAAGTAGCACCCTTGCCTCAGATCAGATCAGATTTACATGTTGATGAATCTCAAATAGACCTACTTATGTGGTTTCTCACATAAAACAGTTTGAGCCAGCAGAAATTAGAGGTTTGACTCAGTTTACATGCAGAATTGTACATTGGATCTTACTCAGGTGATATAATTTCAATTTGATTCAACAAATTTAATTATTTGTTGGTACATGCTGCAAGCACTATCGTTCTAAAACACTCTGCTTGTAATGTGGCCAAAGTAGAAGTTAATTTCAAATCGTCTTGTGGATCTATTTTTTCACATTCATAAAATAATAGATTTTAACAAAAAATGACTTTTAGACAAATGGACAGTTCCACAGAGATGAAGAATCAAGCCGTTCTAGCAGCTCATAGTGATCTTAGACCTTACTACAACACTTTGCTTTTTGCTTTAATTGTTTGCATAAGCAATTTTTTAACAAACTCACACGTTCAAAGTAGTCTCAAATAGGAAAAACAGAAGGGCATGAAGCTCTGCTACATCACAACCCTCCATTACACCAGCAACAAACCAGATGTTCTGATGGGTGAAGCCACCATCTTCACTGGGATTTTCAGCCGTTTCTGAAAAGAAGTGGTGTGGAGAGCAGAGAAATACTTAAATGTGCAAGATAGGAGATAGGTGTCAGAGACGGGATAAGTTGGTTTAAACCATCTTTTCACCAATCACCCCAATAGTGCCATCTCCCTACACATCACTACTACAGTATATAAGATCCTACAAAATTGTTTTAGCAAGTTTAAAACAAACCTTGTGTCCAAAAACCACAAGCACAAGCGAGGACAAAGGGTTAAAAAATGAGAACACACTCGAAATCGCGAAGAACTAAGTGAAAAGTGGTCAAAGGCATCACATATTAGTTTTCACTAGAATAAGAATAAATTCACTTGCGAGAAAATTACACAATAACATTAATTTCTACATAATCTCTTTGCTTTTCAATACTTTGCCCATTTGTCAACAAGCTTTTGTATTGCCTCATTAAATATGTTTTAGGCTGAGCTGCGACCGACGAATGCACCCCGGTTTCACTTCTTCATCAGAAGTACATCTTCGTCCTCATATGGCTGTGTTCAGGGGACCAAACAGATGAAAGTCTGATGGAGCAAGATCAGGACTATAGGGAGGATGCTATAGGGAGAGTGTCGACAGTGTGGCACATGCATTATCTTGCAAGATCACAACGCCTTTGTATGGTGCATTTAATCAGAAGTTTAGGCCTCAGCTCTTCAATAAGCATCTCACTGTAGCGATCACTGTTGACTGTTGAACCTTTTTCCTGATAATGTTCCAATACTGGCTCTTGAGAATCATCCCAGAAAACTCGTATCATTTTTCAAGCTGATCTTTGACTTTTGAACTATGTGGGATGTTTTCGTCCCATATTCAGCAGTTTACTCTCAGGCTCGTAGTGATGAGATATCTGAACACTTCACGGATCACTGCTCTTCTTTTGTGCAAATCGGTGGGAGAAAAGTGGAAATCAGTGGGGGAAAAAGTGGGACATACGTTTTTATATAAACGGGTCATTTTCGACTCACTCTCATATGATTAAAATATATATATTTTTTAATTAAAACAACATTAATATAGAGCCCATTTATGTTAATGTATGTACATTTATCCACAGGAACGTGGATTTGTGCAATAAAAACATTGCCATGGCAGATTTCTTTGCAAGTTTACCTGAGAGAGAGAGAGAGAGAGAGCTGATACATAGTTTTGTTTCGTTAAATTAGTGATGTTAAATCACTAATTTAACGACTGTTATTACTACTTTAAAAAGGCTAATGATGTGAATAACTACTGTGAATTCCTCTAAAGGTTTATGCAGACTTGGAGCTCTCCCTTGACTGAGTCTACTTCGAGACGGTTCCTTTCATTTCACCATGTCTTCATTGAGAACATTCTCTCTGGATGAGCATTGCTGCAGGCAATGGATTATAGGTCAGCACTAAAGATCTTCAAGTTCCTGAGAGGGTCATCAGTTTGAGGGATGAGTTTCAAATACGTCTCCTCAGTGCTTTAATTCCTTATTTCTGCCAAGAGCTCCCAAGAACTTTTTCAACATATAGCCCATCCATGTCAACGTCTGACAAACTACAGGCTTTTACTGCCTCACAGAACTGCTCAAAGGGGACTTTAGCCATTTGGCCACGGAAGCTGTGTTCTTAGAAGTCATATCTGTCGCTGGGGCACTTGTGTTGGATGAGGTAGACAACAGCAAAGTAGTTGTCCCTGTGTCTTATATCAACATGGTCATTCAAATTGAGGTTCCGGGGTCGATTCCCGTCTCTGTGTGCATGGAGTTTGCATGTTCTCCCTGTGCTTGGTGGGTTTCCTCCGGGTTCTTCGGTTTCCTCCCGCAATCCAAAGACTGCAGATTAGGCTAATTGGTGTTCCCAAATTGTCAGTAGGACTGGCACCCTGTCCAGGGTGTACTCCATCTCGTTCCCTAAATCTCCTGAGATATGCTCCAGGCACCTCCACAACCCTGTATACAGGAGAAAGCGGTATAGATCATGAGTGAGCAAGTTGTAAACTGCGGTGATGCAAAAAGATTTACCTTCCAAAGCCCCAACAGAGTCGGTTAACATCTTCAAAACATGACTGAGGAAAAGAAAAAGCTAAACTCATGCATGTCTCAGGCATTTTCCTCTCCAAAGCATTCCCAGATCCCGTTGGGATACAAAAGATCCCTTTGGGATAAAAAGTAACTGCTTAGTGGTTCCCAGTTCCCAATAACGATCCCGTCCACATATGGCAGATGGGACAACCACCATGTCTCACAACATGACGCAAAATATTGCACTCATCCGTCTGAAAAGGATGTAGGCTTCAAGGACAATATCTTCAACATCAACATCCAGTTTTGCTTGCGTTGTGCAAAAGAAAAGCAATGCATTTGGCTGAACGAATGTTGATTTAAGCCAGGTTAAGTTTCTGAAATACACTATTGTGTCTGCCATGATTAACACAGTTCTCAGTTCTAGACCAGCTGTGTCTAGCTTTGAGTAACTGGCTGGCTATGGCTTCAGAAAGTTCAGGAGTGGCGCATGTCGAAATCCCTTTTCAAAAATGGAAATATCTGAGGACTCAAATGTAGATTGTTTTCTTCTATGTAGTTTACATGGGTATGTGTGGAGTACATCCATGGAGTTTCATACGCCTGATCTGCCTAGTCATATAAACTTCTGTTTAGAGTGACGTTTCACAGCATGAAATAACTTGGTCAGCTCAGCAGCAGTGGTTTTATCATCAAGTGTAGTTGTTAATGGAGCAAAAAACAAGAGTGCACAGCAGGGCTAGCATCATCCTTGTGTCATTTGGTAGCTGTGTGCCACTCTAATGCACCGTTACCTCTGGTTCTCGTATCAATGTCAGTGCGGCAGAGCTTGCAGAATTCACGATATTCATCTTCGCTGCTTCTACGAGCAAAGTGTTTTCAGTAGGATTGAAGTAACCATTCTTATTTTTCTCTAACAATTCTTATTTTTTTGCTTAATATTAGCCTCCAATTTGAGCAGTTTTCTGTTGATGCATGCAACGAGGTGGTGGAGGGTCAAAAATTTGAATAGATTAGATTAGATCAAACTCATAAATCGTCATTGTGCAAAGTACTCATACAAAACCAATGAAATGCAGTTAGCATCTAGGCAGAAGTGCATAAGTGGCCTATTTACAATAAATAGCAATGTTGTAAATGAGGTTATGGGTGCATATGTATGGGGTGGGAGTGATTAATGCACAGAAGGTGTAGTACATAATGAGGATGTGGTACAGTATAACTGTGCAAATATTGTCCGTTGGATAAGACATGTCAAGGAGATAACATGCTCAACATGCATGCAGTATATGAATTTCTGTATGATACACACACTCACTCACTGTCTATGCCGCTTAATCCTGATTACACGGTTGCGATGGGCCTGGAGCCTATCCCAGGAGACTCGGGGCACGAGGCGGGGTACACCCTGGACAGGGTGCCAATCCATTGCTGGGCACACACACAACTAGTCATTCACACACTACAGGCAATTTGGGAAAGCCAATTAGCCTAATTTGCATGTCTTTGGACTGTGGGAGGAAACCGACCAAGCACGGGGAGAACTTCAAACTCCATGCACACAGAGGTGGGAATCGAACCCAGACCCTGAAGGTGCAAGGCGACAGTGCTAACCACAGTGCAAATCCAGACGCATGGTCCCTCGAGGTAACTGCATTGTGTTCTGGAATTTTGGCTTCAGCACTTCTAGTCGAGTCTAGTCTAGTTTGGACTTCTCATTAATATGCTGTTGAATGTTGCTGAATGAGAAATACATTTTTACCTGTTAGGAGCTCACAGTGAAATATTACAGGTTTACACTCTTGTTTCAGAGGAAAACAGATTTCTGCCTCTTAAACCTCAAAATGTCCCACTGTGATTTCAGCACAGCACACAGTCACGATGTTCTCACGGAAATAATGAAAATACAACATCAAACGTGCTGAAGGGTAGAGTTTTCTTTTACCTGATGTATAAAAATTGATAATTGGTATTTTTTATTCTGTTACTGTAGTCGTTTCAGCGAAGCTGCCAACTCTCAAGCACTGAGCGTGAGACGCATCACTCATCTTCACACACTCTTACACCACATGTCCACTTTCTCACGCGTTCAAATTAAAAACAATTGTCTGTGAAAGATGCGAGCAACATCACTGAGCTCCAGCTTTAAACAGCTTTTATTTAGAGGTCAAATCACTACACCAGTCCCACAGGTGTAATACCCTGGTGTATTGTGGCCAGAGCGATGGGAGGAGAAATAATATTTGCATAGTCTGGTTAACTATGCACAAAAACTGTCATAATAGTGCAGGACAGATCAACAATCTTGTAAAGTAAATCAACATGCAAATGCATTTACAGACTGCAGCAAAGTCACACACCGGCTGGAGAATTCAAAAAGACGGAGTGAGGGCAGTGACTTAGTATTATCCAGTGCAGGGAAAAGCATGTCGCTGTTTACAATGACTTTTTAAAATTGCCATTGACTTTAATCATGTAGCACTTTTATACACATGTGAACACTCAAAGGCTACCAAAGGCGATTAAGAGAGACTCACAAGTAGAAGAGAGAAAGGAACAGAGAAAGAGAGCGAGAGAAACAGATGTACAATCATACTGTACATGCGGAACAAACCCTCCTTACTGTATATTCAGTATCTTTTTTTTCTTTTTCTTTCCCCCTTCTTTTGTATCAATTATGATTCTTTGTCTGCACTATCTCTGTTCATCATCATCATTATTGTTATTATTATGGTGGTTATTACTGCTACTAGTGTATCTGACAAGCCATAACATTATGACCACCTGCTTAATATTGAGTACTGTAGATCTCCTTGGACTGTAGTTCCTATATTGGAATAGACTACATGGTCCAGCATTTATTCCCCATGTGCCTCATTAAGCCTTAGCTGCCCGTGACTGCACTGCAGACCAGGAACATCCCACAAGAGCTTCAGGTTTGTAGTTCCTCTGACCCAGTCATCGTAGTCATCACAATTTGTCCCTTGTCAAGACCACTCAAATCCTTTACGCTTGCTCATTCTTTCTGTTTCCAACACATCAACTTCAGGGACAAAACGTTCACTTGCTGCCTAATATACCAAACCACTTCCAGGTGCCAGTGGCACAAGATATTTTAATTGTAGCTACTGTAACAAGGGCCAAATTGCGACAGCTAGACGATTGGGTCAAAGCAACTCCAAAGCTACAGAATGTGGGACGTTCCTGGGCTGCAGGGCTCAGGACCAACGAAAAGTGGTCCAAGGAAGAAAGTGAACTGGCAAAAGGGTCATGTGTGGCCAAAGCTTATTGATGCACATGGCGGAGTGAAGCCTAGCTTGTGTAGTCTGAGCCAATATACTGTAAGAGCACTAATTCTTGAAGGGGCTAGTTTTCTTAGAAAACTGTCAGGACATGCAGAATACAAATAAATATAGTTATTTTGTGACTTGATTCTGTCCATATTTGTCATGCCAATAAACACCCGTTGAATCTTAGATTCTCTCTCTCTTTCTCCAATGCATGCACAATCCAGAGGAATTTACCTTCAGGACCAGCGACTGATCCACTTTGGTAGACTTTTCCATACTTTAATTTATAGTATCTTGATTTTACCATTCTTTTTTTTTTTCCTTGCTGCCCTTTGTTCCATAGTTCTACATAACTGTTGCATTTCACTTAAAATTTCATGCATTTTGTTTTGTGTG